>DWTO01001362.1:0-16489 GCA_018244755.1 Jemadia pseudognetus
ATCTCAGTGCACTGCTGGACATAGGCCTCCCCCAAGGAGCGCCATCGCGCCCTGTCTTCGGCTTTGCCGCATCCAGTATCTACCTGCAGCCTTTCAAAGGCCGTCATCCCAGTCGATATTTAATTTTTTAAAATTTTAATTAATCACAGTCAAATTGCGCCCTTTGTTGAATCGCTAATCGAATTTCATTACACATTACACCAATATGTAGAGTTAACTTCCTTGTCGCGAATGCCTCTTGTCTCACGAATTACTCGCGAATGAAATTCAGCTTTTCAACTGGTCTTTTCAATGAAAAATGAAAAACAAATCTTCAACAGAAATGTTATATAAATATGTAGTTATAAGAAATATGTGATCGCCTGTACTTAAACAAACACTAGCCAGGGGTAGTTATCTGCCGGCCGCAGCTAAGTAAGAAAAATATTATTTTTGAGGATCGGAAGCGACCCCTTCGGTCTTTCACAGTTAGTTGTAGCGACAAAATCGACGGACCGACCGCCATCTATCGATACGAAAGTGTGTTTAATATGTGAACATTGAAATGAAAAACTTCAGGGAATGTACTAGGCTTTTTTTAACTTAACGCGAATTTTTGACGAGAGACGAATAAAAAATATGTAGATTATGAAAATATTATATATAAAATGCGTTACAAATACATTTCATAAAACGGAAATAAAAATTGCAAGTTATATAAAGAAGATAATAGGTAATTACACAGTATTAAAATTCGTTATTCAAACTTGCAATTTTCAGTAATGGTGTATCATTCGGTATCCGGTGTATCACAATAGATTCATCTTTTATTACAAGGGGAACTACACTCCTCTGCCTACCTCTACCGGGATAAACAGGCGAGATGTGATAGACTGCCTCGTTGGTCGTGTTGATTGCAAGCGCGACTCTCGATCGAGAGCTCTTGGGTTCCGATCCCGGGTCGTGCACTATTGAATTTTTCTAACTTAGATTTTCCAGTAGTCGCTCGGAGTATATGAGCCCGGTGTATGGTATAGTAGACCACCATCTACTCGATAATGAGACGTAAAAGTAACTGGTGAAACTTGGGAGTTTAAACATAAAACACTCCTCTGTCTACCTTTTCGGGTATTACAGGCGTTATGTTACATTTTTATTTTTTAACAGTGTAATGATAAAAGTGTAGGGCACGTTTTCCTCGACCGTCACATGCCGATCTTTGCAATATAATATTTTACGGTTTTTCTTCAAACTGGTACAACGGCTCTCATTTTCGCCAGTTTTTCTTTCGAAATGAAGTCGTTGTATAACAGCAGTGCAGTCAATAATTTACACATAACATATTCGCAGCACGAAATTTACGCCGCATAAAGGGTGCTCGGTGTAACACCTTAAACTATAGGGTGGTTCCAAATATGTTACACTAGAGTAGGCACTAGAGTATGAGCGCAAATTTTTCATAAATCACGTTATGAAACGTTTTTAAATTACGCATCTTCAAATACCAAATAAGCTCTAAGACGTTTGCAAAAAAAACAAATTTTAAAACTCAGAAAAACGCAGATATATAGCGTAGGAAAAACGCTCACTTTAAACCGCAGAGAATACGCTGTTATAAAATTAACAATATAAAATCCTGAAAAAAAGCTGATTGTAAAATGCTGGTAACCGCAAATTATAACACGAGAAAAATCGAAGATTATAAAACCCTGAAAAACGCAGATTATAAAACTCTGAAAAAGCGCAGATTATAAAACGTACAACTGTTGTCAGACTGTATTACACTTTACTAGTGTGGCTTGGCTCCTTCACACGCCTTAGAAAAACACTACAGAGTAAGGTATTCAGGCATCCTCTCCCTTCCCGCTCTACTACACTCCTCTGTCTACCTCTTCAGTGATTACTGGCGGGATGTCACAGATCATAGCGAGTGCTAATCTTAAAAACAAACACCTTAAACCCATGTACATTGTAGGATTCGAGCCTTACACAACTGAAGCAAAACACTAAGCTGCCATGTCATGTATATAAGTGGAAATAAATTATTGTTAGTATTATAATTCCACTATTTCATCCAAAGAAAACCAAGACCACGGAGGTGTACGGCACTCGATGCACTCTACGACTCCTGTGAGGGTCTCGGCGTGATATATAACAATAATATTAATAATGAAGTATGAAGAGAATGATGAATGTGGAGGAGGCGCGGCAGGTATGTAAGGACCGAGCTATTTGGCACTCAGTGCTCTCTGCCTACCCCGCAAGGGACCTGGCGTCAGGATATGTATGTATGTATGTAATAATAATAAGAATTTATTTAGCGAACATCCTGTAGACGCAGCGCGGCAGATCGCAGCGCCGTAATAAAGAGAGTTTTGACTTTTATAGCGCGCACGTGAGCCGCAGAGGGTTACACGGCGCGCTCTCCTTAAATATAATACATAAGCCAGTTACGCTACGTATAGCCTATTTATACTGACCACTAATGCCATTGAAAAATGTACTAGTCGCCAATATAATTAAATTTTTACTTATCCTTCCTCATTTATTTTATATGTAACTGTTCTCGCGACTTCGTCCGCTTGGAATTCTAGAATTCAAAAATCCAAAAATGAAAGTAGTCTAAGTTGCTCTTTATTACATCAGCTATCTGCCAGTGAAAGTCCCGTCAAAATCGGTCAAGCCGTTCCAGAGATTAGCCGGAACAAACAGACAGACATACAGACCAAAAATTATAAAAAAAAATTATTTTGGTATAGGTATGTACCGTGTATATATGCGTTTAGTAAAAAGCGGTTATTTTAATATTACGAACAGACATACCAATTATATTTACCTGTATAAATATAGATTTTTTACGTAATAGGTGGTTTCGGAGTTTCAATATGTACGCCGATGTATGGTAATAGGCTCACCACATATTCCATAGTGGGACGTACGCTAACGGGTGAAACGACATTTCTCCGCTTACCTCTTCAGGAATTATAGACGTGACGTTACGTTTTTTATACGTAATAATATTAAGAAGTGAGAAGTAATTAAATGAAGTAATTTATAGTGGCAATGCTTAAAGAAGTCTCCGTCAGCATCACCAAATTGGTGATTAAATAATAAATAAGAGGGACAAACGCAGTGTATACATAAATAAAATATTATTACATATTATACAGTGTGATTGGAAACAGATATAATAGCTTTTGAGGTGCAAAAATATAGCTAGTATTCTGTCCAAAAATATATGTAATAATCTAACCAAAACCGACGGTTCTCGAGATATTGAATATTGAGTTTCTCGAGAATCGTGTATTCACATTCTGGCGCACACCTGCTTACAAGAAATGAGCATTGTAATATTAAAATATCAATCGTTGCGATGGTGAAAGGAGAGGAAATACTGAGGAAACCTTAGAGTTCTCCATAATGCGTCTCAAAGGCGTATGTTTTTCACCTTGTACGTGCCTCAAACCATGTCATTGTTAAAGGAGACTGGTGGACAATTGTTGAAAGATAAAAGAGTTGATAATGATGATGATTCTGACAATGATGATGTTAATAATGATAATGATGACAATGATGATAAGGATAATGATAATTAAGCAATTGTCATTAGTTATAAATGTTATCGCGCGAACAAGCAATATTACTACATTTTTAATGTCTTTTACGTACCATGATTTTACTTTACCCTCATAACCATAGTTATTAGTCAAGGATTAAAGACGTTTCAGTTCTGAATTACACACAAATCGATTCAGCGATTTCTACATAAAAAACTCATAACTGATAACCATAGTTATTAGTCAAGGATTAAAGACGTTACAGTTCTGAATTACACACAAATCGATTCAGCGATTTCTACATAAAAAACGTAACACAGACCGACAGGGTCAGTTTCAAATTTACGACATTATAATATAGATTTACGCTTGCAATATCGCACAATATAGTTGTACGGGCGTGATGTTAATGCAGCCATTTTGACCGGAAACACTTTGCCCGGGTGGCCATAAATCTGTCGGATATCCAATTGACGGTCGGCAGACATCACAGACGCTATCTCCCCTTGGCGATTCGAATTCGAAATCATAGTTGCTTTTCTTTAAAACACCCTATCGTGTTGTTAATCCAGAATGTTCCTTGCATTTTCTCTTACTATTTTTCCTACTTATCCGTCGCTTGTGGAAATTCTATTAAATATAAATTCAAATGTCATTTATTCAAAATTGGTTAATTAAAACACTTTGTGTACATTAAAATAATGCTACCACCGCTTAGGAAGATGCCTCGCTATGGAGAAAAAGCGGCGCAAGAAACTCCATAGGCGTGCGCTATTGCATATTTTAAAATAAGCATTTATGATAAAATATAACCTACATACTGCCTCGTTGGTCGTGTTGGTTGTGCGACTGCCGATCAGGAGGTCCTGGGTTCGATTCCCGGGTCGGGCACTATAGAATTTTTCCAATTTAAACTTTCTAGTAGTGGCTCAGAGTCTAGATATGTACCCGGTGTATGACAATAGACTTACCACGTATTCCATAGTGGGATGTAAACGTAACTGGCGAAACGTGGAGTGCAGTACACCACTCTGCCTACCTCTTCGGAGATTACAGGCGTGATGTTACGTTTGTTACTGTCATCAGCAATACTTTTATCGTTCCACTGTTGTACGTGGATTAAACCTCATAATGAAACAGGAGGCAACAGTCGCCTACACTGATAATTACAATTGTTGGGAGACTTCAGACTTCTTACAGAAGATTGTATATTACTACAAGACGTGCTTGTACTCTCGCTATGTTTTCCTTCACCATTGTAACCCACATAAACTTTAATCGCAATGAATCTCCATGTCGAGATATTATGAATACCATACTGACATTTTCCATACGCACTGTACTCATTTCGTGCCCTTCAGTATGTGCGAGTAATTTTAATTGACAATGGAATTTCACGAAACAATGTATGAGAAATGTCGCGGATCATTTTCAAGGGGATCAAAGAATCGTTGAACGTAGCCGCCCTCTTACCCCCTCCCTCCACCTTTTCCACTCCCGGAGACCGATAATTTGATAAATATAACGTAATGAGCGCTAAACATTCGAAGTAATGAATCTACTTGAACAAACAGAGAATGCAGGAGAGACTATAACTTCTGCTGTAAAGCAGCAACCCTTTTTATATGAATTGCACACAAAGCGATGCAGATGGGGTCGCAATACAGCCATTAAATGTTTTAAGGAATCCGTAACTTAGAATATAAATCCGGGACATTGCGGCTTGGGGACTGAATTTTGAGTCTTGGGGACTGAATTTTGAGTCACTAAACTGTCACATGAGGAATCCAAAGGCTAAAATCTAAGCAACCCCTAAACACATCAAAACTGTCTGCAAAGTGATACTTAAGCAGATATATATATATATATATATATACAAAATCCCACCCCCGGGACATTGCGACCGCGCTATCCCACAGGAAACACTTCGCCCGGATCACAATAAATCCATCAGCGGCCTATCCGTTGCTGAAAGTTACACGGAAATGCGTTTAGCAACAAATTGAACTGTAAAATAACCGATAAAATAAACCCATTCATATATAACTATACGATACTGACTTATCTTGTCACGATACTTATCTTGTATAGACAGATATATCATAAAATATTGTTTTTATTTCTCAATATTTTTCGCATACAATAATGTTGTCATTTCTCAATATTTTTTCCTATAATATTGTTCTCATTACTCAATATTTTTTGCATAGAATGTTGTTCTTATTTCTCAACATTTGTATCTCAATTATGTTCGAATAAGTACCAGGCTTGAACTATTTATAATGAGCCACACTTCATATTGACCTGTACTAATTAAGAAATAGATGGAATTGAATAGATGATCAATAGTTAGTGACTCTAACCATAAATCAGGAAGTTGAGGGTTCAGTTCCCAATCAATTCCAATTACCGTGCTGTGACTATTTCTATCGTGCATGAAAGGAGCCTCCCCGAGCGGCAACTGTACTACGATCATATACTGCCCAGCGCATCCTGGACATTGCGACTAATCCTTTCACCACGATGGCTGATCACTCAAGATGAGCTATCGACTCGAACAAAAAGAAGACTATTTTTAGTGGGTTACCCGTAAGAAAGGTATATCTATTTCCGACCTATAGATCTATCCCCTACCTCTCTATTACCTCCTACCTATCTATCTACTAATGTAACAGATGACACAAAACAATGACACGCACCAGCCATGGGACAGAGCCATATTTTCTTGACATTTAAATAAATTACCATAAACATAACACAATTCATTCCCCGGGCGTACGATACGGCGCAATTTCCATTTATAGCGCCGTGTGTACAGCCGCGGAAAAAACTCTATGAATAAAATTGCATTCTTTAAAATTTATACGGCGCGGTGTTGTACTGCGAGTGACGATTGAAGCATGTAATGTCGAATAACACACTTCATATAACGACAATATTGATTTACTATTAATGTATTCAGTTCCTGGAAAGAGTCCGCGATCGCGCGTTGGACGAACACCAGGAAATACCCTCTCACGAAATGATCAGTGGACGGTTTTGACTGTTGTTATTTATGAAGAACTGAGAAGACCTACAAGGAACAAATTAAATGAAAAGATTTTCTTCGAAATAACTACCCGCAACAGAGAATTCAAGTAATGTTTATAAAAATAATAATGTTCATAATCTCTGAGAATTTTTTCAATAGATGGCGCTATTTCTGTTCATTGTATCTAGAGAAACGCATACCTTTATTTGAAAAAATTACCTTTCAGTTTTTTTTCTTTACTTAAAATGTTCGAAAAAAGCAAATCTCAAATACATTTAGGTGTCGCCTCGTTGAATGGCGCAGTTCAGTACCTGAATAAAGTTATCGCCAACATTTTGATCGCCAGAGACAAATAAACTTAGGTAACATTTCCAACAAAAATGTCGACAAAATGTCAAATGCCGGCTATTGTTTTGAATTTCGACAAAATTACATCCCCATTAATGGTTAACTGGCAGCCCACAGGGGATCTTTAGAACTAGCTTGACGCCATTATCCAGTGTCTAATATAGTTATGGTTTAGAATAGAATTTAATTTAGAAAAAATTATTCCATTACTAATATTATTAAAATACAAAAAGAGAAAAGAACAAATCAGTATTACGAAGGAAAGGGCCCACATTTAGTCTTTGCGGTAGAAACAACGCACGACCCACGACAACTGATTTTCAGTAAATCATTTGCTGCACTGCAGACGAGGCTCTGGCGATAAGCCGTGCTACTTAATTACAATAATTTATTTCCTTCATTTTCTTACTATATTAATTAAATTTTTCGTACTTCACTATTTGTCTCTGATACAGTAATTAATAATTTTAGAATTAACTTACCTTTTCGTTGACTTTGACAGGCGGTTTAACGATGTACGGCACACCGGGAACGGGTCCGAAGATTGACGGCATCATGGCGGGCGCGAAAATCACCTTGACAGCTTGGTTCTGACAGCCACAACTGTCATTTGTCAGTTGCACTCTGCTATCTTCAACGCGCCTACAACAGCAATGGTGGCACGACTTGACAGCACTCTGACAGTTGCTTTGACAGTTGCTCTGACAGGTAATCTGACAGGTGTTCTGACAGCTGTCGGTCGCAGTCTGCATGGACGTGTTTTTCATTTCAGTTTCCGATTGCTTATCATCGGAATCGTTTCTTTGAACTTGATTACCGGTATTTTGATTCCGGACAGAACTATTCGATTCTTCGACGTATAATTTTGGTTTTTTCGAAGAACCTTTTGGCAGTTCTAACAAAGGTGTCTTCCTTTTCAAATCAGCCGGCGTTTCTAGCAAGTATTTATTAGTGTTTGCTCTCTCTTTCTCTTGCGTTTTCGAAACGAATGGATGGACTAGCAATGTCTTTTGCTTTTTGACTGGTTTCGCAGCCCCAAAGGGCGTCACTTTGTCTATGGGATCCAATTTGACAGCTTTCTAAAACCTTTCCTTCAAAATATGCTATAGATTATCCGCGAAGCCGATCAATTGTTTATGAAATCGTTGATTGTCTATGAACGGTTTTGTTGCGTTTTACATTTTCACTTAATTCAACATAAAAATTAATGTTTGTTTATTTATAATTGTGGTATAAAATTAAGGGAAGGCATTAATATCAATATTAAATTGTACATACGATATAACGGCTAAACATAGGTGTGATTAATAATTACGTACCATACGTAACGTAATATCACGCCTGTAATCCCCGAAGAGGTAGGCAGAGGAATTTATATCACTCCTACGTTTCAACAGTTACGTTTACGTCCCACCATGGAATAGCTGGTGAGCCTATTGCCATACATACATCGGGCACATATCCGGACTCCGAGCCACTACTAGGATATCTAAATTAGAACAATTTAGTAGTGCCCGACCCGGGAATTGAACCCAGGACCTTCCAATCGGCAGTCGCACTTGTAACCAGCACGACCAACGAGGCAGTCAAATTAATTATTATGGGCAGCCAGATTAATAATTAATTAATACTTAAGATTAACCGCAATGGACAATAATTGAAGACAGGGCGTGATGACGCTCTTTTTTGGGAGGGAGGGAGGCTATGTCCAACAGTGGACTGAGATAGGTTGGTAATTATTTATACTGTTAAATATTAGACAAATCATACAATGGTAGAGGTACCATCTCAGTATACATGAGTAGCAAAGAGTATTCGATAATATTAGAATTAATTCATTAAAAATAAATATTTATACAAGGTATATACAGTTACAATACTGCCTCGTTGGTCGTTTCTAAATTAAATTTTCTAGTAGTGGCCAAGAATCTGAAAACGTACCCGGTATGGTAATAGGCTTACCACCTAATCCATGGTGAGACGTGAGCTTTACTGTGAAACATGGGAGCTACACTCCTCTGTTTACCTCTTCTTGAATTACAGGCGTGATATTAGGTTTCTTTATTAATTAGTCTACCTCGTCGCAAGTGCGACTACTGATTGAGACGTCCCGGGTTCGCATCCCGGATCCTTAGATTATAGAAGACCTGAGTATAGAGAACTCATGGCTTGTCCGATTTCAGTATTCTTCTTGGACTCGGTAAGTAGCTGATCGTTATTGATAAGTTATCCTTGTGAACGGATTAGTCGTAATGTCGAGGATGCGTCGGGCAGTAGCTACATGTTCTTAATTAGATGGTCGCCGCTGGAGGAGGCTTCTTCCTCACCTCGCACCCTCGATTTCATTATCAAAATCTTTTACGCATACATATCATCAATATGAAAAAATTTGCAGAGGCTAGATATATATATATATTGGTATATATCAGCTTATCAGATAACTGTTATGATTAGCACGGATCTGCTCAGTTCGCAATCAGACTGCCGTGTATGGAGTCCGAATGTAATCTAATTATTTATTTTATTGTTTTGGTTTCTAGGGTATCTGATAATTTATACACCATCATCGAACACAAGTAGGAAAGTGGCCTTATTGAAAATCGGTAGTCGTGGCAAAGACAGCGTGGGCCATTTACGTCGAGATGTCTTTTTACTTGTAAGTGTAATTTGAACACTGTGCAACATTGAGAGAATAAAAGTTTCTTATATTTTTAAATGTAGCACTCTAATACATGTTTGTATAAGGTTACATACTGATTCTAGTTATCTATATATATAGATTATAATAAATAATGTATCTTGATGTGAATCATCTAATGCGATAGATTTCAACATTTTATGGCGTACCGACCCTACTGTTTTCACGTTGAATACTTAGTATGAAACACGAATACTATACAGAGCCATTTTTGTATTTTCATTTGTATATTAAATTAACGCATTACTTTATGAAATAAACGATAGTCTTCTTCATTTAAAAAATGTGGATATTTTATATTTGATTGATCATATTTATTTCCTTTTATAAACTGTATTTTTATGTATATAATCTGTGCAAGGTCATTTTGATGTTCTACATCTGCCAGGCGTCCCGCGGCGCCTTATTAATTTTTTTTTAAAAGCAAAAATAATACCTAAAATGTGACAACTGAAACTTTTTTTTAAGTAACCAATAGTTATCACGTGCCTTTTAATTATATTATTGTTTAATACGACGTTTATTAAAATTTAAATAATTAAAGCCACCCTCGATTTTAAACCTTAATCATAAAAATACTTAAACATAAAAAACGATACAAAAACAAAAATTAAATTAATCAATTCTCTTTTTTGAAATCGTCACGCGATTAACAAAACTCACGTCCACATCCACTGTCACATGACAATCCACAAACACTCACGATGTATAATCCACAAACATCACATCCCCCGTCAAGACCGCAATGTTTACGTTTCAACGACCTTGAACCCGCCACGTGACATTATTTGTCAACACGTAAACATAACAAACATTACTCGTGAACTCTGTTACACCCAACGCTGGCACGTAACAATCAACGCAACACAAAGAAGAGTTATTTTAATTTGCATTTCGAATGTTTATCCGTGTTTATTGTAACATTTTTATTTATGGAACATTGTTACAGGTAGAGACACGTCCGCCCGTCAAGACGTTGCACTCTCGACTAGATAAACGCAAGGGAGGAGTTTACCCCGGGAGGAGTGTCGTGGGGAGTGCCGGAAGCAGACGGCACGCCCACTGTCTGAGTTTTAAATTATCTTAATGCCTAAGTCTAGGTTCCGCAAGATGGCTGGCTGGTCGCCGCGTTCGATGTTTTATTGCATTCTATATTCAAAATTTTACATTCTAACCGCGAGAGTTCAAATGTATAGATTGAATGAAAACCATAACACACTTTCTGCTCTGTCACATTCAAATGAATGTAAATAAAAAACAAAACATTGCTATTACCGCCGTTGTTACACTGAGACAAAATTATTCATTTTACTATTATATACATTTCTGCTGAGTTAAAGTCCCGACTCATCCCACGCGTGGTGTCGCGCAGCGTTCCCACGGAAAAAGCATCATTCGTGTCACTAGCATCATACAAGTCTCACCTTTGTCTAAATATAGTGATAAATAATTCTTTATCCATTGCGGAAGCTGAATAAATAGTCTTACATGTCATCCGGTCTCTTCATTCATACACCCTCGTCTGCACTCATACATACATAACTGGCGCAGTCGGTAATAATTCTTATACAATTCCAGTTGAATGTAAATTTTCACTCATAATGAATATGGTAGTTACTAAACGTAACATCACGCCTGTTATCCCCGAAGAGGTAGGCAGGGCAGTGCAGAACACGCCCACAATTCACCAGTTACGTTTACGTCCCACTATGGAATATGTGGTGAGCCTATTGTTACAAAAAAAATTAAATATTATACGAATAGCTAGTACCTACCTATATTGTAGAGAAACAAATTATAGTTAGGTAATGTCCATTGATGTCTGTCACTAGCGCCCTTCCGCGGAACGATCGCGAATAATGTTTACAATTTAAATATTTTATGCTACAAAGGTACCTACAAATATTTGGATGTATCTTAAACTATCAAACAATATACCTACAGGAATAAAAAAATGATGTCGTTATACATTAAGAAAAGCAAACTAGAAAACATTAACTATTAACTAACAATAAATAGACTATTTACTTTTTTTATAATGTAAAACAAACAATAAATGAAGTATTAGCAAACGATAAATAGACTATTAACTAACAAATTAATAAACTATATACTAAGAATAAACAAACTGACTATATATAAGATTTATGTAAAACAAAGAAAGAAAAGCAGCTGATAATGGTATTAATACGATTCGTGTTTAGTGCTTCATTTGAGCGACAGAAAGACGTATTCGTTAGTTCGTTATATTCGTTAGGTTCGATTCCACAAATTAATATTTTAGGGGATACCAACCTAATCCCTTATACGTTTAGGATTATCCATACGTTAACTGTAAATGCTATAATATTCAATTGAATAACTTAATATCACGCCTGTTTTGGCTCGAAAGGGTAGACAGAGGAGTGTAGTACACAGAAATGATTCACGCGACGAAGCCGAAATCACTCGATCAGTAGCCACGCCTATATATTGTATTTTATTATTACAGGAATGACAAATGTAATGTTTTAATTTACAAACTGTAACGGAGAGCCAGAAACAGATGTAGGCAGATGCCAAGAGGCCAAGTGAGGAAAAATGGAAATTTTTGAATTAGTCATCCTTTACCATAAATGTAAGGAAAGTAACGTAACATCACGCCTGTAATCCCCGAAGAGGTAGGCAGAGGAGTGTACTCCCACGTTTCCCGATCACGTTTACGTCCCACTATGGAATAGGTGGTGAGTCTATTGCCATACATTGGGCATATTTCCAGACTCCGAGCCACTACTAGAAAATCTAAATTAGAAAAATATTGTAGTGCCCGACCCGGGAATTGAACCCAGGACCCCGGGTATATTTGGATTGGACATATACACACACAGCCATATGATCCCAAGTTAAGCATCAAACGTACTTGTGTTATGTTAAGCAGACGGGTAACTTAAAACAAAAGTATAATTACGCCCTTAATCTCGGAAAAGGTCGGCAGATGAGTGTAGTACACTCCACGTTTTAACACTTAGGTACGTCCCACCGTGGCGTAGGTTAGGTGGTGAGCGTATAGCCACGTACCGAGTACAAATCGGCACTCCGAACCACTGCTAAACATCTTAACTAGAAAGTCTAATTTAAAAAGTTCCAGTAGGTTATACCAGATCTGAGGAATCGAACTCGGGACCTATAGATTAGGATAAGGATAATCGCGATTGCACCCACACAAATAACGAGGCATTCAAGTTAAATAATAATTAATTTAGCTAATATTAGCAGCAAGCGAATATTAGGTAGATACCCAATTCATTGCATATTATTAGAACACTTTATAACGTACAAATAATTCCTTAATATAATAAACATTGAATTCTATTAATTTGTTTCTATTTTATTAACAACGATTTCAGTCGATTTTCAGCCTCCAATGTTATGTCTCAACGCTGGCCACGAGTATCTCCCGCATACGAGGAAACTTAGCAGCATCAACTCAAATGGGGTAACAAAAACCACGGAGTCGACCGGTCCCAGCAGTAAAATAAAACGCACCAAGACTGGACACAGTTAACTTAATTAACACAGGGTTAAATTGGGCTCCGCAGGTAACGTCTCTCGTACCTCAGGGTCAATTAGGGTTGATTGGGGGTAAAATTGAGTAATTTGAGCGAGTAATAACGGGGGGTTGGATTGGATTTATGCAATTATTTAACCCCTTAGCTTAAGCGCAGTTCGTGTGCGTGTTTTAGAAGCGGCAGTACTGAATAGGTTAGTATGTACGGATGTTAGCCAAAAATCTGCCTATCTTATCTTATCCTTAACCCATATAGTTCTGGCAAATGGCACAAAAAGATAGCATAATGTTGGCAAGTAATTTGAATCATTACTAGCATATTATCTTAAGAATAAAGCAGTAATAATAAATATTGATATAAATAATATTGTAAGTATAATATTGACTGTCTCGTTGGTCGTCTTGGTTGCAAGCGCAACTTCGATTGAGAGCTTCTGTTTTAATCCCGGTTCGGCTCGTAGTTTGGGTATGTGCCCGGTGTATGGCAATAGGAAGGAAATAAACGTAACTGATGAAACGCGGGAGTGTACCTAGTACACACCTCTGCCTACCTCTTGGAGGATTACAGGCGTGATGTTTCATTAAATGTTAATTGCTATGTGTCATATAGGCACACGATATACGTATATATTTTGTTTTGTTTGTTTGTATGTTTGTTTTCGCATCGCGGAAAAGCCAATGCGCGGATTTCTATTTCAGTACAATGGCGAAAATATCTGACATTGACGCTACAGCACTAGTAAATCTGGATGTAATTACAAGGGATACATGAAATTACCACCATTATCATTTAATAAATAAACGTAGGTACCTACTTATGTTAGTTGACTTTGACAATTATGTAGAAAGGGCAAAAGGAAATTTTCCCCAAAGCCGTACCCGGCGTCAATCGTTAGGCTCTGCCTACACCTTTCTATCACAAGCGTGACAAAACACACGTATGCAACTGCTCTTCTACGATTTTGAGCCTTATGAAACAATTATCTGCAAATATATCAAAAAATTTAACATACCTCTAACTATAATCAAAGTTACGCTTAAAGAGGGGATTCAACATCAAACAGTAAATATCTACCGTGGTAGTATTACAAAACCTCTTTTGACTCCGGGGGAGGCGAAGGGACGAGAATTATGGCCGTTACCCTTGCCGCGATACAATCCTGATAATATAAAAGTTAAATTATTCTCAGCCACCGTGATACGGGAGAAAATTTGTATTTGTTATAAATTTATTTCTATTCTGTATATCGTTTATGTATTATACCTTGTTTTGTTTTAATTTTTATTATATTAATTGTTTTATTTAATTGACTGCCTTGTTGGCAAGTGGTTGTGAAAGCGTTTGCCGTTGAGAGGTCCTGAGTTTAAATCCGGGGTCGGGTAGGTACCTACTATTGGTTTTAACTAGAATTTTTAATTGAAATTTGTAGCAGTGACTCAGAGTTTGGAACTGGCTCCGGTGTAGGACAATAAGCTCACCACCTATTCCCTAATGAGAGGTAAATGAAACGTGGGACTGCACTACACTCGCCTACCTACCTATTCGGGGATTACAGGCAAGATGTTATGTTTATATTCATTAATTCATTGAATAGTTCATTCAGATGTTTTATATCCAGAATAGCGGTAGTATAACTCTGTATTTACCTAATATTGTGATAACATACTGGGTGAATAAAATGATATTTAATTATAAGATTTACAACAGAACATCAAACAACTATTATCGTTCATTGTACTTTGATAAAATTAATCCCCCTCAAATCTCAACAATCCCCAGGCTTTGGGCCTTTGACATTCGACGCGGGCTCCGTATCATGTGTCACTAACAAGCGTGGGTCAGGTCAATATACCTAACTGTTTGCTTCACAAACGAAATTCATACTGTAAATTCTAGAATCAACCATAGATTAAAGCGCATTTGAAAGATACAATAGAAAACAAAAATCAGTCGGGATTCAATGAATTATACCTAATTCGAATTTCAAAAACTCAACGTTGTTTTGTGACGACGCTCGAGCGTTCTATGTCATAAAAAGTTCGAAATTTAAAAATTGATTTTATTTAATGTTTCAAAACTGTACTTTAGTTGCGATCCCAATCTGGTCTACTCTCGGAGCTGATATTTTTGCAAAATCCGTTTGGTGCAGTAACCCGAGACTTTTTATTCCTCCTCGACCTTCTATTCAGTAGCGGATGTACCAGTAGGTTGCGTAGGCCGGAGCCTAGGGCGGCAAATTTTAGGAGTGGCAAACTTGGTTTCAAAATAATCAAGTAAATCTTGTAGAAATCAAAACAGTCATACGTATAACTTAAACATTAGATCTACAGAAATAAACCAATATTTTTCAACAGCTATACACTTCTCTACAATTTTGCTAGTTGCGTTTTATGGTGAACGAAAGCGCATTCTTAACTACATAAGTCGTTGGCTTGTAAACATAATCTAGGAACGGATACTTGACACTCGTTCTTTCACAATCATACTCATTATAGGAAAAAGTAACAATTTCATGATTAAAAAAATTATAATTCATAATGCCATAGGCAATAAGGTATAAATTTGTTGAGGTCGGTACGAGTTGCAAAATGTTAATAGCCCACTGGCGGCAAATTTAAAAATCCAGCACTGTTTCCGCCTCTTCAATAAAATCGAAATTTAAAATACCAGTACTTCGCACCTAAATAAATTATTCTATTCTGTTATTAAAAGATAGATACATACTACTTACTAGCATTCATACTAGTATATGGAAAAAAATTCACCAGTTATATTTCCATCCCTCTATGGAATAGATGGTGAGTCTATTGCCATACACCAGGCATAAATCCAGATTCCGAGCCACCGCTAGAAAATCTATGTTAGAAATATTCAATAATGCCCGACCCGAGATTTGAGCCCAGGATCTCCCAATCAGCGATCGCACTGGCAACCACACAACCAATGACGCATTCCGTATTAGAAACGTTTTATTTAAAACTCCGCTATTACTCGATAGATGGCACCACAGGAACATAGCTGTTAAAAACATTTCGAAAATAATAACTATAAAATAACATCACACCTGTATTTCTCAGAAGGGGAGGCAGAGAAGTGTAGTACACTCCCACGTTTCACCAGTTGTGTTATATGTCCCACAGTGGAATAGAGAATGAGCTAATGATATTCAATTCAATTTTATTTTATTGTGAACAGTAGTATACAATCATTATAATCATCTGTAGACAAGGCCACTGCTAGACAAGTACATTATGGTGTTATATAAACAACCTTAAGTCAATATCCTGCCCCTGTCCTTGTAGGAGTAAATTATTACATGCTAAAGAAA
>DWTO01001363.1:0-16485 GCA_018244755.1 Jemadia pseudognetus
TTAGAAAATCTAACTTAGATAAATCCAATAGTGCCCGACTCGGGATTTGAATCCAGAACCCCACGATCGGCAGTCTAGTTTGGAAACCAAACTTAACATTACTGTTAAATGTCAAACGTATTCGCGTAGATGGGAACAATAAATAAACCACTTTACAGGGAATCGTCACGCGTCAGAAATAGCGGACATGTCGTTGTCGCTAATGCGCAGTCTAGAGGGCGCGACGATCCCCCACAGGCCGCAAGAGCCACTGCGCATTCGCGCCGGCATCAACACGGGGCCCTGTGTGGCGGGTGTGGTCGGCACCACGATGCCGCGCTACTGTCTCTTCGGCGACACCATTAACACCGCTAGCCGGATGGAGAGTACCGGTGAAGGTGAGAAAAACTACTAACATACCAGTATTTTCCTCCAAACCATGTCACGTTAAATTGTCGGCTTATCTCAGTCCACTGCCAGATTCAGACCCTCAAGTGATTCGAATTATCAACAAGGTCGCATTATACGTGGTATAGTCTGATTTTAAAATCAGTTGAACGACGTTCGATCTCTCTAAACGCCGCAGTTGTTTGCGGTCGCCGCCAATCTGTATAAATCAAGGTAAAAAATATCGTAACATCACGCCTGTGATTCCCAAAGAAGGCATAGAAGTGTACAACACTAAGATTTCATCACATTTTTATGTTTTACTACGGAATGACTGGTTAGAATATTAGCATAAATCGGCCACAAGTCGACTCCGTAGCCACTACTAGAAATTAATGCTAGAAAATTTAAACGTAACAATGATAAAATCTATTTCGATATAACCCGATAGTATCCGGATTCGGGAATGGAGTCCAGGACCTGTCGATCTGCGATCGAGTTTGTAATCACCTGAATATTGATGCGGTCAAATTAAATCAACGCCTTACATTTACTTACCTTTGATGTGAAACTGCCATAGTAAATATTAGAATAGCGGTTTCATGTTTAGTTTTGTATGTTTAGGGTAGAACAGCAACGGACGTACTCGTTATAATACTTAATATTTTATCTTTAATTTTACACAGTGTTTTTTCATGTAATAAAAGGTAAACATTGTTTTACATTTTATGAAACGGTAGATTGTTTGTAAAATTTATTTGTTGTAAGCATCATGGGTTCGTTCGCTGATTCTACGGCGTCTCAATTTACGCAAATCTAATTCACGTGCGCTGCACACAACATTAAAGATTGTTTTATAGGTGTACCACGCGATAAATTTATTGTATTTGGTTAAGTTCATCCAATAAATCGAAAATTTATGGTCATTGTTTATAATGATAGTCAAATGTGTATGCTGTAAAAGATCATTTCTTGGGATGCCCTAGGCCATTGCTTTGTGCGGCGAAAGTTTTGTAATAATGAATCCATCTACGATCATATTGTATTGTGATATTTTAATTTATTTGTTCAGATTTGTCTGTTTATTCCAGCCATGAAAATCCATATATCGCAATCAACTAAGGAGGCGCTGGATCGCATCGGGAACTACTTAACGGAGTCAAGAGGCTTCATTGATGTGGCGGTGAGTGATATTTTTTTATATGAAATTGCAAGGAATTCGATTTCCGTTGGCATCATTCAGCATTACAATCCAATTTACTAAGTGGAACCGTACATAATCAATGGGTATTTCTTGTGTTGATTAGTTTTAAAAATATTCAATACAAGGTAAAGGTAAGACGTACCATCATGCATTTAATCATCGTAGAGATAGGCATAAGAATGTAGCACACTTTCACTTTTCACCAATTACGTTTACGTCCCATAAAGGGAATATCAGCCTATCAGCGTATACTGGATGAATGCAGACTCCGAGCCACTATTAGAAATTTCAATTTAGAATAACTCAACTGCACCCGAGCGGGGATTCGAACCCAGGACCTGTCGAGAAGTAATCGTGCTCGCAAGCACACGACCAACGAAGTGCTTCTTATTTAATATATACCTTAATTATTTCTAAAACATTGTAAACCAAGGTTTTATGTCTTAGAAATTTGGTACCATAAAAGGACCTGGAAGGCGATCTGGAAGGAGAGTTGTGTTAACCGGGGAAGCATGAAAATTATGATAATGTAAAGAAATGGAATAAGATTTTTGAAAGCTGTTACATTATGTTATACTTACACTACTCGTAGCTTTCAAAAACATGTAAGGGTGGCTACAAAAACAAAACGTTTTTAACACAGGGTGTTTAATATATAATTGTTGATTTTTAACATGGTTGAAGGCGAGTATTTCAAAATATTGGTATGTAGTAACAGTCAATAGATTCATAAGCCTCATTTCGGTTCTGCTGATTCTCAGAGAAGAGAACCCTCATCTATATCAGCAAAGCTCATACATAATAGTAAAACGATGAAATTGTCGATGATCCAACTGACTCCGTAATCTAAATCATCACCTATCAACTATTGAATGTCATAAGCATTAAGCTTCCGTAAGTTGACAGTCCATATCCCTAGCAGCGGTGGTCAAGCAACGTATGAATTCAATTACAAATATTTGTGCCAGAACAGCCAACACTGTTACAATGTTTGCGCAGGTGTAGCTTATCTATCCTCGGCCCGTGTCCACTGTCGGGCGTTTAATTCGAATGTTATTATGCCTACGCATACATATCAATATTTACTATGTTTTTGTTATACTGTTTATTTCTTGTAAATCGGTCATATTTGAGGTCATCTAAGAGGACAGGTTAAGATTGCCTTTAATAGACGAGCTTTGCCAACCATCATACAAGTAAAATTGCCAATAAAAGTTCATTGGGATCGTAAGCTGATAAAAATCGTTAGTGTCTGTATATCTCTATGGTGAACCGGCGTTATAGTACATGTAATTTGGACGTCATGAGTTCTTCGAGCGTTAGTTATTTTTGATATCAATATCACTAGCAAATCTACAATCGATTCTGCCAACTTTAACTCAGTTCTTTCATTTATCTCTTAATGTGTCAATTTTGTCAAACCCCGTCTGTCTGACCCAATGACTCACTATTTATGTCACCATTTTGTCATCTCTAGTTACTAATAGTTCCAGAATTTAGCCCGGGAAATAAGCAGACGAGCAACCTGGTGGTAGGTGGTTACGTGTGGCCAAGGGCTCATCGAGGAGGTTCTATGTTACTTGCGTATGTTATACATATGATGTGTGTTTTCAGGGTAAGGGCACAATGGAGACGTTCTGGCTCGTGGGCAAGGTCGGTGAACTCCAGTCTGAAAGCCCTCGCTGCCTCCGACTTCACGACTACGACAAGAATGTTATAGAACTACTTATAAGATCTTAAATGTAATTGTTAAATAGTTCGAGGACATTATAAGTTATAACATAAATTGTGTTTTATTCTTCTGCTGCAATATCCAAACGTAACATCACGCCTGTGTTTCCGGAAGAGGTAGGCAGAGGAGTGTAGTACACTCCGTTTAGTCAGTTACAACAATAACATCCCACTATGTAATAGATGGTGAGTCTATTGTCATACACCGGGAACATATCTGGGCTCCGAGTACTAGAGAATCAACCTTAGAAAAAACCAATAGGGCCCGACCCGGGATTTGAACCTAGGAACACTCGATCGGCTGTCGCGCTTGCATCCAACACGGCCAACGAGGCAGTACAAAATTTATCTATGTATGTATGTTACGTAATAATCTATTTAGTCAATAATTTAAAATAGCAAATTTTTTGTTGTAATCGATGGTAAACTTTGTTAGGTGACCAAAAAAAATCAGTATAATAGTGAAATTTGCAAAGAAGCCTCATTAACGATTTCAAAGTTACACAATCCGTCTGCCGCATCAATTCATTATCTTTCTCGTGATCCAGATATTATTAAAAGTCGTGACGTAACTTGTTTGGTCCATTAGGTTAGTGGTTAACCCAAATACAGAGTCAAAGATGGGGGGGGGGTTCATTCCCAAGTTCAGATATAATATAAATATTCGTGTAATAAGTGTGAGTAATCCTTCTGTATTCCAGTTGTACCAAGATGTTATATATCATAGTATATGTAAGAGTATATAACAAATTAGGTAATACTAAACATTAAAACGAGATTAAACGTTTGAAAATGCTTTATTCGATAATGGTATTTTTGAAATTAAACAATAATTAAAAAATATGTTTACACAATTAAACAAAATATATGCATATTGAAAACTAAAATAAATAAACTACAGACAACTATACAAAAATAACAGTCTTTAGTTGTCAAATACAACAAAAAAATTATAATACATATAGGTAAGTAAGTACTTAGGTACATTATGAATCCGGGATCTTAAATTCTTAACATGAATTTGTTTAAACCTTTGGTCACCACAAACAAAGAAACAGTATCAAATTCAAAATTCCTTACTAAAGAACGTGCATCATTGCAAAATCATCGTGCATCAGTGCGATGCGGCTTGCTAAAGTTTACAAAAATCGACTTAAGTACATACAGTTATATAATGATATATGTAGTATTATTAGTAATATCTGATTATAACTATTAATGATATCACATTTGAGGACAAGCTACCCGCTTTCGTCTGTCCGTGAAAATCGTCACAGACAAAGCTATAATATATATTATAGCAGGGCATATTACGATATATTACAATATATTTCCTATAATAATACGTCGTACATAGGGTTAATGTTACATTTTGTTGTTATCGAGGATGTCTCATACAGTCGCTACTTCATTAGCGGTCACCTAACTATCGCTTAAACTGTAACAACTTAACTTGTAACTAGAGAGCAAACATAACATTTGAAACAAACTGCAGGCGTCGCCGCGTCCTCACCGTAACGAACGAACTAAAGGGACAACTTAATAACACAGTGGTACATGACATAAAAAAAACAACGCCGTACATAAACTTACACACATAACAAAATTTAAACATGATTTAATCATTAATATACCATCACGCCGAGTCTCTTATGGGGTCAGAGAGTGCCGAGTGGCAAACAGACCTTGATCTCTTTTGTACATTCATAACTCTCTTTAATAATTTAATAATGAACTACAATTGATATAGAATATCATTACGGCGACCCGCGATACAAAACGTTTAACGTGTACTGCGAGACGCCTGTGGGGAATTTAATGTAACATCACACCTGCAATCCCCGAAAAGGCAGGCAGAGTAATACAGTCCTGTGAGGAGTAATTAATTCTAAATGCTACATATATGTACGACACGTGAACTAAATACATTAGATCTTTGTGATTCATTCGTCTATCTGAATCTCTAAACTGATGTGCTTCTAGATCTAAACTTTACAGAGGCTCTCCAGATGTTTCAATAGTTGAATATTATTACGACATTTCTTATTCAGTGTCTAAGTTATGTGACATATGTGACATTAAAAGAAGATTTAAAACATTTCACATTTGAAAATAACCATTTGTTGTCATTCAATGAAAATGATGTCCTAAGCTTATAAAGGTATTATTAGTTACCACCCATCATGTAGAAAAGAAAATTATTCAAGTAAACAGTATTTTGGAATTTCTGATTCAATACATTTTTAAGATGCTTGCTTGATGATGATTGCGTGCTTGTTTATTGTACATTTCTATGACTTATGAATATAGTTGCCAATTGTAATATTTCAACATACTGACGCATTTGGAAATAGTCCTGCATCTTTACTAACCTCCCTTTGAGTCTGTACAACTAATCTATAACTTAGGAAGGTCAGATAATAAATTACAAAACATGATTCCTTAATATAGCTCCATGCAAATTTGAATTGTTTAGATTAAACATTTTTGCCATGATATTTGTCATATTCGCAATTGTTCTGGATTCTTTACGCGTACGTTTTCTTCTGTGGACATTCGTCCTGAACATTTATGCACTTGTCGACGCAAAATTTCAAACGCGTGTTGTGAATTCGGCCAATTCTGAAACAAAATAAAGCAAATTAGTAAAACGAAAACAAAACAGTTGTTGGTCGTCGATAAAATTATCAAAATTAGTATCATAATAACATCGAAATTCCACAGATTGGAATGTAAATTTGGAAAGTAATTTTGGAAACTAGTTAAATTAATAATTAATAAAGCTCTGGGGATGCCTTTTGTTTCGGCCATTTTGTCTCAATGTGACGTCAACTACCGGTACATTAAGTGGGAGCGAACCAGTTCTCTAGGAAGAAATTGCATTATCCTCATTATTATACAGCTAAGATCACTTATGCTTTTTTCTCGAACATTTGAAGGTTATAACTCAACTTTGCTGTTTTCTGTTTTGTCTGTCAATAATACATAACCAAATTTATATGGGAAAGGTTTGAGAGTTGGTTTATAAGCCGGTATTTTAATAAAAAATATTGTAAATCGACTAGCGATCTTGACACAAGAACCTTTTGTGGCAGAAGCCCTTATGGTTATTCGCCGATTTAAATCAAAATTCTATATTAACACTGAACTGATGTTCAATAATACGTTACATCATGCCTGAAATCCCCGAAGGGGTAGGCAGAGGAATGTAGAACATTCCCACGATTCACCAGTTACGTATTTCGTTTTTCAATAATACGGTAAAAAAAAATTACAATAAAAATGAGCGTTATTTAAAACGATCTTAAATAAATTATCCTCGTTATTAATCCTCAGATATGTTTTATATGTCAGAAATAATTTATCCTCATATAATACACAAACTTGTATTATAATTTATTTTAATATATATAGCAGTATCTTCATAAATAATTAAGTAATTATTGAAATCAAGAGCAACTGTTCAATATAAAACATATTTTCCTTGTAACATACCTACGCATAGCGTGAGAAAATTATATTAAGAGCGTTGAAAATCACAAATTATTTGTCTTGTAGCATAATCGAAATTAAAAGTTGGGAGATACGGTCAAAAATTAAAAGTGAGATAAGTCAATTAGAATTTCAGCACTCGAAATTCAAATTGTTAAGGCGCCAAATTGTCTGATTGATCCTTAACTATGTACGTAATGCGACTCAATCGTTTAAAAATAGAAGGTTTACTTTCATAGCAATGTTTACATACAATGAAATAAAAAGCTGAAAGTAATATAAAAAAGAGAATATTTAGTATTTTAACTAACCTGAAACAGTGGGAATAAATTTGAGAAACATTGACATCAAAATGAATATTGCCGTAATCTATTTCTGACGAGGAGAGAGTGGATATTCCTTGTATAACTGTACGTTTCGGAATTCGGTAGATAATATCACAAAAATTCAGTTCAAGGTGTTAATCATGACTTCGTCAATCTTCGGGTCCAATGTCAGGACAGATACTTACTGATCACAGGAGATACACCTATCCCCTTTACGAATGGAGCCAAGAGAGCATCCTTGTAGTATTTCGTTACCGTTAACAATATTTCTCACAACTCTTAGCAATGTATCCATTCCATCAATTCCGTCCAAGTCCCGGCTGGTGGAGTCCAAGAGCGAGCGACTCTGCACCGCCACACACAACGCCACACACACACAAAGCGCGTACACTAACGCCATCTTACCGCGGCTACTGTGAGGCGACTGAGGACTGAGCGAGGTGGGGACTACGGCTGTTTTATAGGTATAACAGTGAACTGTGAATCACTTCGGTTCCTTCGCTATCTGCTCCGAGGGAACTCCAGACCCTTGTGGCTTGTTGCTAGAGTACACGTAATTCCATTACAACACAGCTTAATATTGCTCTGATGTTATACAATATTATTTAATTAAGGTACAGTCTGATTATTGAATCTCGAAACACAAAAGGTTGGTAAAGAACCATTTTTATTCGCGATTTGTTTCTCTTATGGACAAATTTTTGATATTCAATTTTTATTATGCAATCCAATCTAAAACTATGTACAGATGCGATAAAAGACGATATTTTTTTTAGCCTTAAACAAGCATTAAGTAATTTAATTTAGTAAGCTAATATGTTAAAACAAATTATTATGATGTGTAAGCTATATTACATGTAAAATTATCGAACTTTTACGAAACTTCAATGTTTAGTCTAAGATGAAACCTATTTAATATGTTTGGATGTATATGAGTAAGCACAAGTTATATTGAACGTGGGAATTATGGTATATAGTCCTGGTGGACTTGGGAATGATATCTAGTTGAAACTATGAAATTATTGCATTGTCATGGGATTGGGACCCGGATACGTGAGCAACTTTTCAAACAGATTAAATTTAAGCTGTAAGTATCTTTAAGATAGTATCAAGTGAAGCTTAAGCATTAAGAAAAGCGTTAACCGTCAAGAAGGGCAACATTGCCTTATAAAGGCGGTTGAAATTATGATTCTTTAATAAGTACACACAATTCACCAGTTACGTTTACGTCCCACTATGGAATAGGTGGTGAGCCTATTGCCATGCAGCGGGCACAAATCCAAACTCCGAGCCACTACTAGAAAATCTAAATTAGAAAAATTCTCTAGTGCCCGACCCGGGAATCGAACCCAGGACACCTCTTGATCGTCTGTCCCACTTACAACGAACACGACCAACGATGCAGTTTTTCTAATTTAGATTTTGTAGAAGTAGCTCAGTCTGAATTTGTGCCCGGTGTTTGACAATAGGCTCACCACCTATTCCATAGTGGGGCGTAAACGTAACTGGTGAAACATGGGAGTGTTCTATACTCCTCTGGCTACCTCTTCGGGGATAAGAGACGTGATGTTACGTATACAGTATTTATTGTACTTCAAATAAAATAGACATTTTCAATTGTGTATGATATAATTTGCAAATAAAATATAATTCTCAAATGTAATCGTGCGCTTAGTGATTATTGGTAATGGCATTACTGGTGATTATCATAAATGTAGGTTATATCTATGGTGATTATATTATTATTTTGTCATGTCTATGGTCTGTAGTATGGTTTACTCTATGACAATTAGGGTGTTCTTTCCGAAAAATATCGATTTTAAATCGATTTGGATCGTAACCTGATGTATCGATGCAAAAAAAGGATGTTTAAAGATCGATTTCCTAAAAATCGCCATTTTTTCAAGTTTGCATTTACAACATAAATAATAGGTCTTTTCTTTACCTATGAAATTGCCGTTCAGCCCTACTGGACATTTCAAATCGAAATGTTTTTTTTTGGCTGATAATTATTCTAACTGCAAATTAATTTTATTTTAAAAATATGGATTTTTTTCTAAAATCGACAATTTTTTAATAGCTAGTGTTTAGTTTACAACGCATTCGAACATTTTTTGTCATTATGGATATGTTAAAAATTCGAGTAATTATGGAGTATGAGTACCGTTGTAGCAGCAAAGCGGCACAAGCGGCACGCAACATCAACGACGTTTACGGAGCAAATACTACAAACAAACACACCACCCGTTATTGGTTTGCTCGCTTCTGTTCTGGAAATTTTGTCTTGAAAAATGAACCCCGTGATCGTCTGAAAACTTTGGTCGACAATGACGAATTAAAGACGATTGTGGAAAGTGATGAAACTCGATCTACGACTGAATTAGCAGCAGTTTTTAACGTTAGCATCATAAAAATATTAGTCCATTTGCGTCAAATTGGTAAGGTAAAAAAGCTTGACAAATGGGTACCCCATGAACCCAAAGATTTCTAGCGCGAAGTACGCGTCGAGACGTGCATTGCACTGTTCAATAGGCATACAAATGAAGGAATTCTGAACAGCATTGTTACTTGTGACGAGAAATGGATCCTGTTTGACAATGACAAGCAGGTAATTCGATATATGAGTAACATACATACATTCATATCATCACATCAGGTCCCGTACGGGGTAGCCAAGAGCTCCGAATGCCAAATAGCTCTATCCTTACAGACCTGCTGCGCCTCCTCCACATTCATTATTATCTTCATACATGTGCGCTTTCGGAGACTTCTGACTCCCCATCAGCCAGTATCTGGCTTATTTGATCAAGATAGGTGAGTCTTGGCCTCCCTCGGCACCTGCTTTCATTAAAATTCGCATTGTATGTCTGCTTCGTCATTCTTCTATTGTCCATTATCTCAACATGTCCGAACCAACGGAGCATGCCCTTTCTCATTTTTGCACCAATACGCTCTTACATACAAAGCATCTCCATTTAAACACAATTACGAACGCGGTCGGCGAGCGTCAAGCCGCAAATGCGACGCAACGACCTCATTTCAACCGCCTTTATTCTACTTTCAATCCCTTACTTATATACCCAACTCTCGCTACCGTACAGTAGAGTTGAAATAAGCGCTGAATTATTAACAATTTTTTTAAATACCTTATCAAAGTATCAGATCAGGTATAAAAGAAAAAATTTATTTCGTAATTGTATTTGTTACATTAAAAAGTTAAGAAAACAGATAAAAAATGGAGTGTGGCTGTATCATGGACACGGCCGTGCATTGTACGTGAATACGTTTATGCAACGGATTATATTTTTAAAATAAACAGTCGGTTGTCGATGAAGAAGCGATTTCATAAAAGGGAATTAGGGATATGTAAGGACATAATTTCAAGCCAAGGACGTAATTTCACCTGCAGATGTACTGGCATTGTTGTTGATCCGCTCCGTTATTTGACGACAGTTAATCAATCAAGACATACTTAAATAAATGAATGACGAAATAATATTCCCAAATCCATCAATCGTACAAATGCAAACGGTAAAAGATTACAAACGTAACTTTTAACTTAAAGTTAATGAAACAGTGGCAAAGAAAACTAAGCACACGGTCACCTTATTAGTTTTTGAATAATTAATCTTTTAACCGGCAACGCCGTAATATTACGGGTACGTTCAACTAATTGTATATAGCCAGGTTCCCAATTTTTTGTAACCCGCGGCGCAGTTACAAATTTAATATTTTTTCACGGCGCCCTGTCGTTAGCGCCATGTTTGTTTCTCATACGAACACTAAAAGGTACCCGCCAATATTTGTGGTGTCCAATAATTACAGGATCGACTCACGGCGCCCCTCTTTACTTTCTACGGCGTACCAGGGCGCCGCGGCACACACTTTGGGACCTGGTATATAGTTTATTGGTTTTTACCAAAACCAAAAAAATCAAATGTCGATAATCAAAGGTGATAATATCGATTCAGTGAATTGATTCAGTACTATAAATGGTTTTTAAAAATCGAAATTTTAGGCCCAAGAATCGATCTTTCGATTAATCGTTGTCAGATTGACATCCTTAAGTTCCCTAATGACAATTAGTACAAAGTACAAACAATTACTTATTAAGATTGTGTGAGACGAGTATGTTTCGTGTGCTTTTGCGCGCAAAGTTAAAGTGCGATAGGATTTTAAAAAATGACCATATTTTATGATGAAATTGAAATCGAGGATTTTGAATACAATGAAGATGACGAAATGTATTACTATCCCTGTCCGTGTGGTGACCGGTTTCAAATCAGTAAGGTTAGAAACTTACAAAGGTATTTCCGCCAAAAATTGTTTTATGAAAATAGCATTAATGTTTTATGCGTCCTTAATTGCAGGAGGAACTAATAGCAGGAGAAGAGGTTGCCACTTGTCCCAGCTGTTCCCTAGTCGTCAAAGTTATTTATGATTTGGTACGTAGTGTTCATGGAAGTATGTTCTCATTGGAGTTGAAAGTTTTTAACTTGTCGAGTAATTGGCGGACGCACCTTAGGATATTTTATTTCATGTATGTTTCGAACAAACTGGTCCAAACAACTGAATCGTGTAACTCACGGTGGTTGACGGCAGATTGAGTCAGCTTGACGTTCATTTACCTCCCCTGTCCTTCCGCTCACATACCTCAGGCGGTGACTAGCTCTTGCGCGCACACTATAGTTGCCTTTTTTTTATAGGAAAAGTTTAAAGCGGAGGTAGAAGAACTATGCAATGAAGATGGTGACAAAGAAACTGTCAAAGTTTAAACGAAAATGATACATGATGTGGGACAAAAGATGAGCAGCCATGTGTGGGTGAGTGACTGCAGTTGGAGGGGGCTACACAAGACCTATAATGGACATAGATAATGCTGGAAACAGGTTCAAGGAAGCTGTGATATATTGTTAAAGAATATCTGTTTAGAAATATAAAAACTATTTTTCACTTTACATTACCTAATACTATTATTTCAACATGAGAATAAATGTAATAGAGTAAGATCCCAGAACCGTAAGACACAACTTATTTTCTAAAGCATATAATTTTCAGTTCTCAGTAGTCTCTTGTGTATTTTTTAATACATGAATGTTTGTGGAGCTTGCCCGGTGACACCTGTGCAGGTACTAGGTGAGAAAAGTAACTAAGTAACACAAATATTCAGGTATTAAAAAGTACACAAGAGACTACTGAGAACTGAAAGTTATATGCTTTAGAAAATAAGTTGTGTCTTACGGCTCTGGGATCTTGGACTGTAAAGCAAGTATGTAATTATAGTAAAACTACAAAGTTTATATACAATATTTGATTTATATTCCATGCATACAACAATATCTCAATAAAATTATTTAATATGGTCAGTATATATTTTCTGAAAGTAATTAAAAGATTACTTAGTAGTTAATAAATAATATGAATTAAACTAAAAAATGCAGCTGACTAGGTACAAAATACTCTTCCTATAATAAAATTGTCATTCTATCTAGGACATTCAAACTAAGAATACTTGCTATAACATACATTGCAATTTACTTGCAAAATGTACATACAATTCGAGTAGTAATTATTAAATAAATGTGCTGTTCATTTCTTTCAATAAATCTTAGGTAACATTAATTTATTCTGATTGATATAGTATTGCTTATTAATTTATTATATTACTTCATACTAAAGTTGAACACTGATTTTATTCATTTTACGATGGAAGGATACATTTGAGCTGTGCACAATCAAGTGATGGCTACAACCAATGACATTATCATTCAATACACTTCAGTTAAATATAACCATTATTTGTAACTATTTAAAGCAATTTATACTGGAATGGAAATATATTAATATCTCTGGGTTCAAAGGGTGTAGAAGACAGAACGAGATATTACAGGAGTAGCAAACAATTACAATAAAATAAAAAAAATCTAGGAATGGTCCTGGTATAGGGCATAAATTCACCACCTATTCAATGAAGGGGCATAAACATAACTGGTGAAACATGGGAGGATATTACATTGCTCTGCCTGTTTTGGGATTACAGGTATGATGTTACATTAAAATAAAGCTGTAACTTTTTTATTTTAAGGATTGTTTAAATGTTTCCTTAATGAGTTTATAATTTGCGCTACTTTACCAAGACAAAAAATATCAAGGTTCGCTAATCTTCAAAACTGTACACAATTTCTTTTCCACCAAAAAAATGTCCCTTTTTTATTATGCCGACGACTTAAAATAGATTGACAAATCATTTACAACCCAACTGGTAATTTTTTGGTTAGCTACTTAAAAATATGAATGGTAAAAAATATGGCTGTACAATTTAGCCAATTAACCTGGCTAAATAATTACTATTATAAGTTAATTTAACTGATTAACTGAACTAGCTTAGCTAATTACCTAGCGGCTTAATCTAGCTTAGCAAATTAGTTAACTGGTTATTTTTTAGCTATTTCACTGGTTATTTTTTTATCAATTATATCTGTATTTTGATTGCCTCGTTGGTCAAAAGGCGTGAAGGCACTCTTCACACCTTTTGAGTCCATAGGTATAGATAGTATAGAATAATAACGAATCAATATGAAACATATAGCAGGAATCAACATTTAGTAATAAGGGAGTTTGTCTCTAATTTACACAAATATAAAAATACTAGTAGATTTGTTGTTACTACAGTATTAACTTGGAATTCAAAAATTGTACAATAAAAACTGTATTTCATAAATCACCAAACACGCACCATTACCAAAGTATTTTCATGTTTTAGCTTTCACCATTCCTAAAATTTTTCAGATTGATGACTGTTCTTCATACACTTGAAGGTCATGGAAAATTTTGAGACATCTAAATTTCTTAATCCCTTTTAAGATTGATGACTAGAAAAATGACAAATTGTAGGAAACCAGACTAGTTTACAATACATGCCCAATTGAGTCAAGGTTAACATTTTTAATGTCAGTTTTTATGTGTAACTCATTACGATATTACTCAAAGCCACAGATACAAATTCCTACTGGGTTGTAATGTATTGTTATCAATATTAAATTTTACAAACATTTTAGAGCAAGAGGGTGAATTCATAATACTGAACATTATTATCGTTAAATTGTGAAAGTGGAACTTGTGTGTATTATGTATGTATATGTGGTTTTATGTTACTACAATAATAATTACATTCTTTATAATTCATATATCACTAGGACTTCAATTGTTTAGTCATGTCACATTTGCCCCATCTGTTGAATATTTACATTTTTATTTAAAATGCTCTCTAGCTTTCCTACAACTTGTATTAATAATAACAGGATACAATATAACAAGTTAGTAAAAAAAATCTGCATTATTTTGTTTATGTCACAAACTTTTATACTCAACCTAATATCTCAGTGCAGAAAATCATGTAGTAAGTATCTTAAATATACATGAACTACTTCAATTCAGCTAATATTTATGAAATGTGGCATGGACCAATAGTTGAATATGCACCATTTGTTTCATATTAGCCTCGATACATGTATTTACATGGAACTCTTTTTTCTCTATTTTATGTAAACAATAGAAGACCAAAATTGCTATTAAATACTATTACAAGCCAGATGGCATTACGCCGTCTGACAACCGACACGACAGCGTAGACATCGACTCGTCAGAACTTCGATTCAAACTCTAGGCAAATATCGAAACCTATCCTTTTATTATATTATAGCGATAGAAAATAATTCAAGAAAATAAGTCATATGAAACGACTGCGACATTTTCAAGACCTACATACATAGGTGTAAAAATGTATGGAAGGCGAGAGCCTAGGTGGAGCCGGGCGGTGCGTGGGGCGGTGCGTGGGGCGGCGCGTGGGGCAGCGTGGCGGGCGGAGGGCTGGCGGCGCGCGGCACGCTAAAGTGGCGCACGGCGGCCTCCAGCGCCGCGTGGTTGCCGCTGAAGTACGCCGACACCGCGTTGTGGAACAGCACCAGCTGCTTGTTCATCACCTTCACCTGCAGCGCGCACCACACTGTAGCGCGCGGCGCCCCCGAGGGCAGCGCGCCGCCCCCGCGGGGCATGAGAGTAGTTCGTGTTGAAATTTAACTTTTTCAAGGGTATTGTTTTGTAGGTGAGTCCGAGGGTTGCAGCTAGGACCGTAAAGATCCTGCGAGCCTCAGTGTATGCGGTAGCCTGTTAAGTTAAAAGTAAGCGAGCGGCGGGCGCGGTACCCGGTTATCGTGTAGCAGCTTGAGCTTGACTGCGGAGTCGTCGCGCAGGCGCTCGTAGTGGCGGCGGTGGCGCTCGATGCTGGCCAGCAGCAGCTCGGGCGGGTTGCCGCCGCTGGCCTCCAGCTCGCTCCGGTAAGCGTCATACTCCACCCTAGTAACGTTAACCTTCAAACTCAAATATCATTTTTTCAAAATTTGTTCATTACAACACTTTTTGCACGTCAAAATGAAACTACCACCGCTTCCGAAAATGCCTCGCTATGGAGAAGAAGCGGCGAAAGAAACTTCATAGGTGTGCTACTGCACCTTTTTAAAATAAGCACTTATATTAAAACTAGCTGTCCCGGCGAATTTCGTACCGCCTAACAGTCAATGAAAAAATTTAAGTCAACGAAAAACATGCATTTTCTAGATTAAAACCATAAACAGTCCAGAATGGCCCTGTGATTTCGGATTAAATCTGTTTTCTTCGATAATTTTCGCCCCAAAGGAATGTCAAATGTACGTTCGTGTGATCCTCTGGTCTGGTCGTTTAACCGTCGTCTTCAAGTGAATCCCTGCCTTGCTTAAAAAGGTAAAAAGGTGTGGTGTAAAACGTAAACCATCGTTTTTCCAGGGCAAGAGTCCCCGTAAACCGATGACATCTCTTCCATTATGATTTGCACAGACTTTCCTTGCTTGTTTTTAACTTTATAACTTCTTTAGTACTCTTTAGAACTTCTAATTTTCTTTCGGATTGAGTTGTTTAATTGTCGATAGTTTTAAAACTAATGATGCAATTGTGATAAAACTTTATATTTATACCATTTATGAGTCACAACACGTACCGCTCTTAACGAGCCCGCTATCCTCCCTCAAACCCCGCTATTTCGCGGACTTAAAAACGCACCCTCGTATGTATGTAAGTGGTGTAACCACCAAGGGCAGTTAATTAAAGATGACATGTAACAAGAGCTTTTGTATAAAGTGGTATAAGTAGTGCAATATTGGCGAGCAGTGTAGAAGTAACATGTAGGTGTGTTGTGTTATAAAAAAAAAACGTAACATCACGCCTGTTATCCCCGAAGAGGTATGCAGAGGAGTGTAGAACACTCCCACAATTCACCAGTTTCGTTTACGTCCCACTATGGAATAGGTGGTGAGCCTATTGCCATGCACCGGG
>DWTO01001364.1:0-16482 GCA_018244755.1 Jemadia pseudognetus
TCGACCCGGGAATTGAACCCGGGACCTCCCGATCGTCAGTCGCACTTGCAACCAACACGACCAACGAGGCAGTCAATGATTAAACTATATACTACCTCAAATCACGTATGTTTTACGGTAGTCCAACTAGTTCCAAAATCTCTACTAGGTTGTTCCTCATGAGCAGCTGTTGAGAGTCTGTCACCACCACGACTTCGCTACGATAGACAATAATAAGAGTTGGTCCGAAAGTAATCAAGCTATCTTATACTTAATTTAATCATGTTTATTTATGCCGTGACTTAATTTAATCACGTTTATTTATGCCGTGACTTAATTTAATCATGTTTATTTATGTCCAGACTAAAATTAATCATGTTTATAGATATTTACTAAACGTTTAACAAACACGAAGATGAACTTAAAATGGATAATGTTAAATTAAATTACATTGAAACAAACAAATATATCTTAGCCTATTTTCAGCACCGAATAGGTATATTTCGAGAGCAATACGCTTTCAATATTGAAGTATGGTTGAATATATTATACGAGGGGCATATATTTCAGTTTCGCACACTGTGGAAATATACATAGACGCTGTGGTATGTTGGCGTTATATTATTTATTAAGGGCTCGTCATATTTATATTCATAGTAATTGTATTGCATATAGTGTTTATACCAGTGTCTTAAAGGTAATAGCGGAAACTTGTAACCTAAAATCTGTCTGCATAGTTAGGTTTTTTGAATATCTAGAATACTCAGCTTATCCCTTATCACTACCATACGATTTTCAGAACGTATTCGACTAGGTAATGTCAATGATTAAACTTTGCAAAACCAATTTTACAGTGTAGCAAAGCGTTACGAGTATTTTCATTGAAAGCAACAACCAATTCCAACTGTCAACAGAATCAAGAAACTTCCAGAACATGCTCGACGTTGTACTGTACCTGCGTACGTTGTAAAATGTACGTCACTTAAATTTTATCAAAATATGAGATGATCTTTTTCGATAAAACATAACAACACCACTAATCAACACAATCTGGAAAGTTCCAAAAAATACTTGATCTCAAAATTGGAGTGACTTAAAATTTCGAGAATCAATATCACTATAGCAAAATGACATTTCATTCCAAAGCAAAGAATAGTATCGTCAACCATCAATAATGTGGAAAGTTCCAGAGAGTATTCGACCTCGCAAATCCCGTTGACCGGTGCCTTTTCCAAATTTAATTCACAATGTTTTCTGCTACAGTAAATAAAGCAATTGGAGCCCCGATAAGGGAGTTCGCAACGCATACAAATCGCCAGCCACCCCTTGTGGGGTGTATCGATTTGCGCAGATTCCGTGCGCTCCGACCCTTGCATTCAACACACGATTATAAATCTAGATACGTGGAGGCTACTCGAGCACAGATAGTTTACAGGTAGGTAGAACGCAAGTCATAATCTGAAAATTGATTCGAGATTCAAAGTTGGTATAAATAGGTCTAAATGTTCATTGATTATATGTGATACTAAATAAGATTTAACAACCCATATAATTTTTCCACACAATCATCAATACTCGTATCCTATCTCAATCGATTACATCGTTTACATCGTATTTATTTTGCGGCTAAACAGCAGTGATTGCTCATATTTCATTTAGAACAAAGTGACACACACCTCACTAATTTATTATTGGAAACAGAAATAGTGAGAAATAGACAGGGTCAATTAACTCAGGCCATACCAAACCCAAACTGACCTCCGGAAGTATAATGGTAAATATCGTAAGATAAACACGTGACCCGCAAGCTGTGAGTACGTGATCTATTTACGACTACCAACCACGATCGTAAATAATGGATTGTCGTGATCGATAGGGACTTATGTGTCCACCCACGCATGGAGTAGAATTACCGATGGCAAGAAGAATAGAAACTATGAATACGAAAAATATAGAACGCATATACTATTATAGTAATTTTGTTGCATTTCTACGTGATTATTCTTTATGACTGCTTCGTTGGTTTGTTGGTTGCAAACGATCGAGAGGTCCTACGTTCAAATCCTGGGTAGGGCATTACTGAATTTTCTAATTTAGATTATCTAGTAGTTGCTCGGAGTCTGGAAATGTGCCCAGTATATGTCAATAGCATTGCCTATTCCATATGGGAACGTAAACTTCACTGGTGAAACGTGGGAGTGTACTACACTCCTCTGCCTATCTGTTCGGAGATTATAGGTGTAATGTTGTTTTATGTTACTCATTTGCGAACATTTTTGAACATGAAATATCTACACATGCAGTACTAACACCTTTAATTTACGGAGCTAACTGTATTTTCATGTGATTCCTGTATAATTGAGTTCCCTAAATGTCAGGGTTCGGAAAATGTCAACCTGTGGGCGGACACTGGTTCAGGCGCTTACCGATCGAAGCGGCAATATTACTCCACTATTATTGCGTGTTGACTTAGCACCAATTCGCAATAATAAAGTTTATTTACAATTACAATTAAAAGCTGTACAATTGCTGTATAAGACATATTCTTAGATGTGATACTAATTATTGCATAATTTGTACATACATATACTGTAATTATAAACGAGGTAAATAAAAGTAGATCACGCCTGTAATCCCGGAAGAAGTAGTCAGAGGAATGTTGCACACTCCCACGTTTCACCAGTTACCTTTGCGTCCCACCATGGTATAGGGGGTAAGCCTATTGCCATACACCTGAAAAGATTACCTACTTCGTTTGGAAATATTACCTACTTTTTTATTGCAATAGGTTCGCGTTTGACTGCCATCACACCAGATGGAAAGCAAGTTGAAGGCAAGGATGTAGTACGCTAGCCTAGAGTAAGGCATTCACTCTTGTCTTGAATAGTTTCCAGCTTGTATGAATCGGAAAAAATAGATGTCGGTCGGGAATTACACTCTTTCACAGTCTGTAGCAGAAACGATATAGTGATTATATTTTTTTACTTCAATAATACTAGTAGTTAACGTGTTGCATATGCATTTTCAAGAATTCATAAATCTGTCTTTATCAGCAATTTACCTGAACAATAAATTCAACCTTTCTAGGTTTTGTACTTGCTGTAAAAAAGAAATAATTGAATGAGGAAAATGTCTTACGTTGAATTTAATAAGGCATGTCATGAATCCTTATGTCGGTAATAGCTTTAAAGGAACTGTTTAACTGTGAGAGGGCAAGCGATTGCTATGATTTCGCTTTCGAAGTGCCATTTAATAAAAATTTTAATAAAACAGTTTAATTTTGTAAATAACTTTTTTATCGCTAACTAAAGTCTAGAAAATTATAAACTAAGCTTTATGTGAGATCTGTCACAGATGTGCCGCGCCCATTAAGCTACGTACATTACTTGATGATGACGCTAATGATGATAATAATGATATTGATGATGTAGATGAAGATGATATTATCACTATTAACCGTTATATCAGTCCTCAGTTGGACTAGGGTCTTATCTCCGAGTGAGAACAGCAAGGTCTTAGCCACGGTGGACAATTGCGACTGGGGCACCTTTACGCATGCTACAATATTGTAGAGAATACTAAGGTCATAAGGAATTATTTATAATGCTTTCTATTTTTATTGTAGCAAGTAATGTTCTAATTTTAAAATGGCTTATAATTTTAATTTTATTATCTATGCTTTTGTAAAGTATGTTTGTAATATATGTGTTCGCTTGTGGTGAAACACTTCTTCAAATATTTTTCTTATTCAAGCAAATGTTCGTTGGCTTCGGGCAAAACATTTTTATGAAGTTGTTAAAATGTTCTATTATGTGTGGAAGAAGAGGGTAGGTGTGCTATTTTGTTGAAATTTTGAATAAATTACTAGGTTTTATTTACATATATCCAGGATTTATTAGGTTGTATTGAAAATATAGAAGGCCCAGGTTTATACGTAATTTTTTTTATTGCTTTTAAAAATACTCACAGAATATTTTGTTTCATTCGCAACAATTATATTTTAAAACAAACAAATTTTTATTAACAATAATTAAAAAATTAAATAACAACATTAAATAATTATAAATTAATTGTGTCAGAAACATGTACAGTATTCTGATCAGTAAACATAGTTGTAGCCGGGGTACGGGTACCCCTCATAATACGGGGGCTCGTACGGCCCAGGCAATGTGTTACTCAACAAATTGCTCACAACTAATAATTGTAAAGCATTTGCCAAACTATTTGCCACACTACTATCGTGTATTACCGTTGGGCTGTACGTTTCAGCTGCGGGCAAAATTCCTGACGGCGCGTTCGGTAATACGTTTCCTGGTATTACGTTTGGCACCGCTGACGCCAATGTTGGTGCTATATTGGCTATCGCCGGTCCCAGGTTCGCGATATTGGCGTATTCGGCTGGAAGAGCAGGTCCTGGCGTCGGTATTATGATTTGTTGAGGTCCAGCCTTGCTCGGTTGGGGATTTGGATTAGGTATGTAAACGGGTCTTCCTTGCGGTGGTATGGGCCCAAGGACTGGTACTCCAGCTTGCGGCACCAACACTTGGTTCGGCAGAAGTTCTATAGGACCATTAAGGCCTTGGACCACTCGGTTCATGCATTGACCGTACACAGCCTGAAAGTTAAGAATGAATGAAATAATGAATGAAATAAATATTTTAATGAGTCAATAAACAGTGAGTGTTAAAGTCCGACGTAATTAATTTTATTTCTGTTCTTGAAGACGTGTATTATTGAAATTTAATTTGACTATTGCAGCTATTTTTCAAGTTATATTTTATATCGTTCGTACGTTCATCGTTCACATAATTAAACATGATTTTGTCTTAATTATTTCCAACGGATACATAATTTCGACGTCACCATTCGAACACCAATATTGTCAGAATAAATGAACTGAAACGTGACAACCTTATTGACCACAAAATACTTGATTTAATTCGTGTACTCACATGTGTTATAGCCAATTGAATAGCAATGTAATGTATAAATGGATACATTTTTTGATTATATTGTATCGATGACAGCAACTGAATATGATTATAAAAATATTCTCGCGGCATTTATATATAAAAAATCCATTATTATCATTTTATTAGGCAATTTTTTTCCGAACAGAGATAACGGGCCCAAGATAAGATGAAAAGATGAAACTTTCAGAGAATCACGATAAGATAAATCAAAAGTCTTTATTGTCATTGGGAATATAATTAATGTTTATTACGAGAAACTTTTCGGCGATTATTTTTACTAAGCGAGCAGTGATAGCCTAATGGCTTGGCAGATACGCCCTCTGGGGGTAAACTAAGGCAAAATTCTCAGTTGTTGTTGAGATTCATATCTTTCGTAATATACGGAGATGTTTCTCAAATATTCAATATAAGACTTTGGGGAGATTGACACAGCATTTTCTAACTTAGTATTTCTAGTAGTGGCTCGGAGTAGGTACCGGAGTACGGAGTACCCAGTATATGGCAATAGATTCATTATCTATTCAATAGTGGGACGTAAACGTAACTGGTGAAACGTGGTAGTGTACTACACTCCTCTGCCAACCTCTCCGGGGATTCCAGGCGTGATGTTTTATAATTCAATTAGCAAGGTCAATAGAAATAGGCATAATATTAACGGATCTAGAAATAGGTACAAATAAGAAGTTAGCTAACTCGAGTCAAGTTTATCATACAAAAGCTCGTTCGTTAATTTAATGAGAAAACTTTCATCTATTCTGGAAACAATCATTATGTTGCGAGTACGAAAACGAAAGCGGAAATCTTATCGCTACGAAGATATTAAAGCGTACTTCAATACAAATAAAATGTTTCATAACGCGCCGCCCACTTCGTTAGATCGTTTGATACGTGACATGAAATCGCTATATTTAATACGCGGATATATTCATAAGCTTAGTTTCCGCTAAAGTTTATAAGTATCTACATACATATTAAAACCTAAGGGATCTTTCTTCTCCTTTTAAGAATATAGCGTACGCTGAGCGATCTTATTCACAACACAGTAGCGGTATATACATATTTCATTAGCAACTTCAAAGAGAATTTAGACAATTCTCAATGGTAGAAATTTATAGTTACTTGGTATAACCGATCTTCGGTATGACGATGTTAGTTGCCATATTTGAATTTTTCAAAAATATATATTTTGTACTTAGATTAGAATACTAGAAATAAAAATGGGAAAGCCCGTACATAATATTTATTAACGCAGTACTGATATTGTACTTAGGGTTGAATTTGTTTGCATGTTTTTTCCTTAACAAGTCTTAGAGCCAATTCACATGCAGTCTCTTATATAATTTCGATATCGTTGTTTTATAGCCAAAATAATTGCTATGGTTCTCCCGTAGTGGGATTTTAGTGTCAACCTTCGCTATACCTAGTAATTATAGTGAGGATTATACAAATAGTACAATCAGCAGTTCGCTTTAAAGCTACTAAGTATGAATAGTAAGAAATAAAGAAAACGGTAATATCGTCCATGGAACAAACAAAAATAAAACAATAAACAATTATAGGAAGACTTTAAAACTGTTGACGTGCAACTATGGTACGAAGTTACCGCTATACAAAACGCTATTACCTAACACTCAGTCCCCACACGAATCCTGTACAGATACGGCAGTATCCCTTATAAAATTCTGCCAATTTCATAAAGTTTTTTCAATATTTTTGATTCATTAAGGACGTTAACGGTTCGTTTGCTTTTTTTACTTCATTGATATTTTATTTTTCCGTTTCTTGTTATTCTTGTCCTATCAAATGCTTATTGCGTGTTTTGAAAGTGTGCCTTGTATTATTAAATATCTGTATCAGCAAATAGTTCGAACCGTAACACCTTGGCATATTATTAGTTAGGTATCGTATTGTACACACGGCTTTGATTTTAGCACGGCTATTGTCTTAAAATACGATCTAGACATTAAATGCCCTTCTCTGTACATTTCTTTCTCTTGGTCATCGCTAAGCAGATGAAACAAATCTGATAATTTCGGTATTCCAAATATATTAAGTTTCCTTGCCTTTATCATCGTCAGCACTACCATCATCATCGCGACCACTGCTATTACCGTCACCACCGCCATTACTGATTACTGCTATTATTATTTATTACCGCCATTATAAATTATTACTGCCATTATTATTATATTATTTATTCAATGTTCCTAGATCACATTACCACTATGTGTCAGCAAATTTCGTTTATATCATAATACTACGCATCCTATTGTTATGTAATGTTGGATGTTTATAAGTATTTGTAACAGTTCTTCAATAGGTCTTTTCGGGTAATAACATAGCGGAGAGAAATCGTATACTCCGTGCTTATAATACATTACTTCAAGTAATTTAATCATACCAAATCACTTTTAGATAAGAGTGATGAAATAACGAATAATTTGATATTATAGATTAAGACGATTGTTGGAATCAATGCTGATAAAAGCAGCGATAATTGTGTATCAAAACGAGATGTAGTAAGTGACTATCTGTCACTTGTTATCTGAGGGACGATGGGTCAAGAATCTACCTATCTTATTGTTTTACAAGTTTTCATTGCTAAGGTAAGATTTTTACATAGTGGAAGAGCATCACTTACACAAGATCAACGTGGTCTTTTGGTATTATTGTCTTGGTCTTCTGGTACTGTTTCATCTTTTGTATACATATATTTTCTTGTTGTTGTATAATGTTAGTATGTGGTTTCTCTGTATATGTTAAAATTGCATGTGTCTTACTCAAATTTGTGTTGTTTTCCAAAGTCATTTAAAATCAAATTTGTTTTAAGCACACACATTTTGCAACTATATATATATGTACATAAATATTATTATATTAGTAACATATACATAAGTTGTTATCTGCGAGTGTTTGTTTGGATTTTAGAATCTTTAAAGACTATTACTGATATTACTTAAATATGTATTATTAATGAAACACGAATAAAATATTGTTTTACAGGCGAGGAAAGTTCCATAATATAATTATGTTTCCAGGGTTTGGCATCGTATCTAATCAGCCCCTACATGCAATATGCGGGAATTCCATACCCCAGTCCTGGATATATTACAAGCTATCCAGCACAAAGCTATACACCGGTACCAGCCCCAGTTTACACCCAGCCGTATGCCCACCCAGCGTCTGGCTATGAGCCAGCATACGGCCAGGCAACAGCAAATACTCTTAGGTCACCAGGCTACATCCAATCAACTTTTGGTTTCCAGCCAGCATATGCTCAGTCACCAGCACAACCAGCAGCTGGTAAATCAGCTCGTTATGCACAACCGACAACCAGAACTGACAAACAAGCTCCAGCGAATCCAGCAGTTCTCCAGCACCAGAACATCGCATCAGTTTATGCCAAATCAGCGCCTTACCAAACTCCAGGATATCAACAGCCTTCTCAAACTACTCCATTAGTATCACCTAAGCCTCTAACGACTGCTAATATTGATGCAACTGTTTATACGAACCCTTACAGATCTAAGGAGAATCTTGCGCAAACCAACTTAAGACCTGTACTGAAATCTGATGCGCTATCTGGATCTGTTCCTCCGTTCGATTCGAACGTACTCAACAATTTAGCCATAGCACTACAATTGCTTATAGTAAGCAATCTGATCCATAACCCGCCTTCCAGGTCAGACCCAGTCTCTGAAATTCTAGATGACGATGTGTTTTCTAAAATTACGTCTTTCCCAATTGCTTATGTTCCTCCATCTACGGAGTCTCCAGTTTATGAATATTCCCAAAATTCGCAATATTCAATGCCTAACGCAAACTTTCTGGGTACATCTGGTTTTGTTGATACTGGTATTCCGAAATCTATGATGAGCGCTTATGGTTCACCAACGCCAGCTGCTACTAGGTCCGTGGGTTTGATGTCTCCCTATGATGCGATTGGCCCCAATTCTCCATATGCTGCAACTTACGCTGCAACCAAAGAACCAATATCCCCTTACCATCTGTCCACTGATTACAATGATCTGTTTTCGCTAACAGAGTTATTTAAAGTGTAAAGTGTACATCACTAGCTGTGTTTATCTAGTCCTGGTAGCTACAAGCTACTACGCTACAATACAAAGCCACTAAAACATTAGGTTTTAGTGGATTAGGTTTTTAGGTTGTATTTTATGCGCTGCGACTTATTCGGTTCGCTCTAAAATAAGATTTATATCTATATTTAAGTGTTAACTAATATTAATTTATTTATGTGAACGATGTCCTAAATAAATGTATGTGACAGTTGAAGAGAATTTGATTTTATATTATTCCATTATAAAACATAGTACCTACATACATACATACCAAAAATTCATTACGACCCAGTAAGGTTCGTCCCTCGTCAGACAATTCATGCAAAAGTTGAATGGTACTCATACCTATGTAATATGTACTATGTACGTGTACTTATATAGTTTATTATGCTGAATACTATGCTGATGTTTATTATTTATTACGCTGGTTAGTATGATACTGATACTTTGATATACGGTTTCATATGCTGATTCCTTTTTGAGCTATTGTATTAATGTAGCAGAGGAGACGAGAGTTATAGGGGACCGCAGAAAATAATTTGTAAAAGTAATTATTTCAATTATTAGCAAACCCGGCGAACTTAGCACCACCTGACGACTTACGCTATAAACTGAATACGCATGTTGTCTACGTGAGCACTAAATTGGAGCATGCAAAAAATATTTAAAATAGAAACTGCCGTCTATTGAATACGTACCTACTTAACCTAAAAAAATATTGTTTGTGATAAATTGTGTAATTCTTACCGCCATCTATTAATAACTTGTAGAACTAAAAGTGAACTCAACCCTTTATCTGTAATAAATCTTAAATTCGCACTAAATACTACTACTACTTACTAATCAGGATAAAACTGTCTTTAAAATTGGACCAAACAATACATATTCACAAAATTTCATTAAATTGGTTCTGTGATTTTGGAGATAAGCGTGGACGAACACCGTGATACGAGATTTTTATATATATAGATACTGTAAATACCTAATACTATCGACCGTTTTATCTTTCCACTGATGGATTCTAGTTCCCCCTCAGAATGGAAACGAATTAAAACAATATTCTTAAGTGCTGGTTAGCAAATTTGAAACAATTAACAATCGACAATAATCGCCGAGTCGTGAGTAAGAAAACCTTCCCGTCCCCGCGTCGGGAGAGAGTGTCGTAAGAGGCGACTAATCCCTTCGCAGGCAGATCGCGGTAGGGCGCGGTAGGGCGCGGTAGGGCGCGGTAGGGCGCGGTTCATGCATTAGAAGCTACTGCCTGTATCCAGAAGTGAACTAAGAAAGTTTAATAACGACGAGGTTAAGCTGATCAAGTATGAGCCAGCTGGAATATCGTATACTAAACTGACTACAAGGGTTCATAGTAACACATTTTTTGTGTTAGTATGAACCCTTTAGTGAATTGGCATTATATTTAAACTTTAAGGAATATATAAACGCTGAAATTACATTAACGTTCAGTCTGTATATTGTGATTGATTAGCGTTACTAACAAATATAAATTTTAGCACATGAAAGGTGTGAGTTATTTATGAACAAATATATTTCATTTTACGTTCGCAATACGGGCTTGTTGTTGGAATAAACACGTTATGTAACCCGTCGAAAGTATTGCGGTTCAAGGGTTGGGAGGGGAGGTCCTCTCCCGTGTAGTATGAGGAACCACCTGTACAACCCGAAGCTATGATTAACTTTACACAGAAATCCAATCCTATTAAACTTTTTTATATACATTTCCATTCAATGTGTGTTTTGATACTTTTGATTTTGACAGTTCAGAAGTTATTATGTATGGATGGATAGGTAATCAATAAAAAATATAAACATATTTAAATTAGGCAATAATTTATTAAATAAAGTCAATAATTTAAATAAATAAACACGTTAAACGGTCACTGCTTAGTGCGAAAGGGTGACTATACTATACTATACATTTAAAAATAGAACATCATCAAAGTTGAATGTAACTTACATTTGGCCTAGATATCGTATATTTTAAAGCGTTGGGCACCACATTGATATTTGTAGGTGTTGTGGCAGCCATTTTGGAATTCGCTTTCATTTTAGAGCACAGCGCACACGGGCACAATGACGACGATATTTCGTCTATTAACGGTCTTGAAATTTGACCAAAAATGGGATTTTTCAAAGAGTTAGCTCTGATATTATTTAACACCGCGCCTTGTATATTAGAGGCTAGGTTTAAGCATTTTAAACTTTCTTCCAAAGGTGTTATTGCTGATGGATTTATAGAGGTGATAACTGATCGCTTAATTGGTGATCTGTTCGATGAGGCTGGTGATAGAATACTCGGCAACGGTGGTGGCCCAACTCGCTGTGGCGTTGCAATCTGTGAAATATTTATTAAAAAAATTAATCGGTGTCTGAAGAACAAAGGTCAATTTCGGAATTTGGCGAAAGTAGGTTGATCTAGGCAAATTTGTGAAAAAAAAAACTGTCGGTAACCAGAAAATATTTTTCACGTTTAACTTAGAAAATGATAAATGTTTTATAAATAACATATGTGTGTGGTACATTTAAAGATTTTTTACTTTTACCGTTAATTTCATTTTACAACCGCATTAAATATAGGTATTGAGGTATTTTGTTCCATACAAATTGACTTACCGGTAACAAAAATAAACCAATAACAATCATGATCACCGAATTGATAAACAAGTTTAAATTCATTTTTTATAACAAGTATAAATTAACAATTGTGTTATTTGTGTTCAATGTGCTTTTGTTATAATCCGCAAGTTAGTGTTCTTGTTATATAAGAAAAAGTGGTTATCTTTAAAATCTTTTTCGTCATTCTATATCTGAGGAGCGTGTTCTATCAAAACGTGTTATCTTATATTAGTAATATCGCGTATCAATGATGAGGTAAATGATAATTGTATCACGATTATGCATTGTGAAATTAATTTCCTAATATCAATTAATTAACGCACATTGCGTAGTTGCAATTCTCATAATTTTCGCGTTTATATCTGTTCATCAGATTTTATCATATTGATTGAACTGCACGAGTGCGAAATACTTAACGGGTGCTATAAACATGTCTTCAGATGTACATAGTTGAATTTTAAAAATAATTGAATTTGAAAATATTACAGTTTTTAAACTTATTTACGCACCGTTCCATTTTATATTTCGGTGTATATTTTTTTATAATTAAGTTGTTTTTAAATTGTTGGACAAGTGAGCAATTTGAGTGAGGATTTATGGATGTCAACATTTGAATTGAAGATACAATAGCAGATATTGGGAAAATACAGCGGTACTTGTGTCAATACCTTAAATTGTTCTGGAGAGAAGAAACGAAATACTGTTTTGAGGTAACTATTTATTTTCAAGAAGGAATGACCAAATGTAATATCCTTATATACGTAACATTACGCCTATAATCCCCGGAGAGGTAGGCAGAGGAGTGTAGAACACTCCCGCATTTCCCCTGTTACGTTTACGTCGCACTATGGAATAGGGGTGACACTATTGAATATTCTTATATAGAAGCTATTATTCCAAGCTTGACAAATCAGGTATCGGTCTAGGTAAATACCAAATGTATAGAAATAAATTGAGTCGGTTACTCGATTTGTTTAATTACTCGTACAAACCTCACACCTTCCGTATATTATTTGGAAAATCGTTTTAACTGCGTTTAATTTTATCTCACCACATCGAGTTACCACGTTATGGTCCGCCCTATAGCCATTCGATTAATTCACGAGTGAAATTCTGTTTAAATAGATAAGATTAGCGAACAAAACTGTCTTTTTGAACAGTTGTAAGTGTAACAATTTTTCTTATCTATTGTTTGTGTAACAACATTATGTCATATTTATATTACGCATGCATTAACCTATATAAAATGGTGTGGATGATTTGATTTTAGTTGTGTAGCGGCAAGATGGCAGTGTATTTTGTATATATTGTGTCTTTAGCTGTGCTCTTTAGTCAGGTAAATTAAAATTATTCTATTCATGTAACTAATTAACTTTTCATCGAGAACAATTTGTTGAACTGTCATTAAGTTATAAATCATTATGAGTAATATTAAACCATATCTTATCATTTTAAAATATTTGTTATTTAAAGATAATTGTATAAAGGGGATATTCAAAATTATAATGTGATGGGCCATAGAAGGCTGGATATAAGGAAAGCTTTTTTAATGTTGCAAATTAAAATAATTCATGTAGTGTAAAATAAATTAGTAGAAACTATTACATTTGTCCCAATTAGCTGTATTCTATGCCGATATTCTCGTTACTTGGTTTACAGAAGCGCAAAGGCAGCCAAAATTATCTATAAAATATTTTTCAGGTGCAGTCTCAAGCATGCGGTCCGGTCCTCCTACCCCTTTTACCCCCAGGTTGCTCACCACCCCCGCCACCACCTTGTCCACCGCCCATCGCTCCTCCTTGCATATCACCTTGTCCTCAAGTCATCAACCCCAACCCTCAAGTTACTACTATTATAGACAATTCCGTATCGAACGCTTTAGTTAATGCTTTACAACTTCTTATTGTCAGCAACCTAATAGGGGCTGCTGTGGGACCTGTGGTAGCTCCCCAAGCGTGCTTACCAGACCTTGGACCTCTATTGGAATCCATCGCTTGCGTAAACCCCTGTCCTCCTGTTGAGGTCATTCTCCCTGAATACTTCACGTGCTTACCTAATTTTGATATCATTCCTCCCTGCGCTCCTATTACGTGCGGTCCTACCTATGAAATCATCCCACCTTGTGGGCCTATCATTGAAACCTTCCCTCCGCCATTCTGCGGTTTGACAGATTACATCCCACCCAATTACTTCACGTACACGGAAACGATCACCCCTATTTTCGGCAATTGCATTGAAACTGTTCCCCCTAACATTTTTAATGGATATCCTGATCCCTATTGTCCTGTTTACGGTATCGAGACAATTGGACCAAATTTCTGTGGGGGTTTGACAGAAATATTTATTCCGAACTACCCGCCTGTGAATGAAATCTGTCCTAACTACTACGCTGGTTATCCTGAGAACCTTCCACCTACTATCGCTGCGTTAGCACCGAATGTGTTTGGTGGATTAACAGAAGTGATATCATCGAAGCTACCATATCCTATCTACGGTGGGTTTTCTGAAGTGGTGCCACCATATGGACCGCTGGCTGCGTTAGCTCCAAACTGTTATGGAGGTTTGACGGAAGTCGTACCGCAAGTACCGTTGGCTGCAGAAGTGGTGTTTCCATCAGCCCTACCGGCACAGCTCACCTGCAACTTTGGATACACGCCGTCTTCTCTACCATGTGTAAGGGTCAACGTGGAACCCTTACCTTACGATCCCTGTGTGTGCAACGGATACGGGGGACCTATTTATTATTAAGAACGCGTAATGTAGTAGTAGTAATAAATTATTTTATTCTTGATGTTGTCCTTTTCATTAACACTTATTAACTTTAAGCAAAAAAAATCAAATGGTTAATATGGAGAAAATGCCAGATCAGAAATGTGGCATGTAGGTAAACATCTTTTTAAAATAATAAGAGTGTAATTTCAAAAACAAAAACATTTATTGAGCATAATGACAAATTATTTTAATTTAACATTTTATATAATTAACATTTGTGTATGTATTTATGTTTAAATAACATTTATATAAATATATTTAACAAAACATATTACATAACAATTAAAAAGTAAATAAACAGCTGTAATCACTCACAAATAAGTGTACAATAAACCATTGGAGTTAATTACCGGCGTGTTGATATAGTTAGGAATAACGTTAGAGTATATATTTGGGGAAATAACAGGAGGCAATGGGGTAAAAGTAGGGGGAATAGGGGGAAGGGTAGAAGGAACGGGCTTAGGAAGCAGTGGATTCGTGCATCCACACGAGAAGTTAGGGGATGTAATAACTTCGTTAATGATTGGTGCTGCTAATTGCGCAGCTAAATCAGAACCGCCTTGGGTGTTTTGTAGCAAATTACACACAATCATTAGTTGTAATGTATTCGCCAAGTTTTTACACACAGACGGTGAACAATCTGTAATTATAGTAGTTGCAATAGGGGGCACTGGAGACGCGGGAGGTACCGGAACCGGTGGAACAGATAAATTAGGTGTGGCCGTTTCAAAAATATTGTACAGTTGTGGAGCATAATTTCTGGGAACTTCTAGTACGGGCTCTTGAACTGGTTGGTTGAAAACATTTACTAGAGGTTGTTGGCTCATTATATGTGGAAAAACATCCTGAAAAAAATAAATTTTAATTAGTTCATCATAATATTCATCATATTTGTAGTCAATTCAAAATTTTGTCGAACACTATTATGTTATAATCGTTGGCTTCATAGAATAATTGTTAATATTGGGATAAAAATATTAATATTATAATTTTACATAATTCGACTCCGTGTCGTGGAGGAGTAAGGATGTATTCCGTGATTCTATAAGGCCCGTCGTAAGAAGAAGAATGCCCTGCCGTCTATAGCAGAAGCGTAGGCCTCAGTGGAGGCCTATGTCCAGCAGTGGACTGCAGTGAGCTGATCATGTTGATGATGCATAATTCGCCTCTTCATCATCGTTATCATTTGCCTCTTACTGTCTTTTATTGACCGATTTATTTATTGTTATTTAAAATTCTCAGTTTTAGCGTTTAATCTTAAATAATAAAAAAAAGTAATAGAATACTGTCACAAACCTGTATTTGTAAAATTGTCAAAGATAACACAAACAAAAGATTCAACATTTTTGTGTTTCTAATATATTCATAATATAAAAATAAATTCTATTTAATACGCCGTTATTCTCGACGGTCGGTTCGTGACGCCTGCGTTTGACGATTTTTAATGTTCTTTTATTTATTTCAATGTTATCTCGAGATCGTGATGTATCAGATTTTAATGAAGATACACATAAGTGAACAGTTTTGTTATCTTACTATACTGTTTTGTAATATTCAAGATTAAAAATAAGACATTTCTGAGATTTTGAGTTAACTTTGCCATGTGTAAATTTTGCTCCCAATTATTGATGAAGGATTCTGTTAGGTAGTTTATCAGTAATAGGAGACAGTTAATAAATAATTTGCTACTGAATATTTTAACGCAATGCGCAGAATGATGATAATAAAATTTTACATTCGTTTAATTTGAATCTTACATTTGTTAAACAATTGCTATTAAATTCCTAATGAACGTTGTTTGAAATATTGATAAAGTCCTTAAATTGTCGTGATTATATTAATAGCAACAAAATTTCAGGGCTTCAGTAAATGACATGTATTAGACATTCCATTCATTTTAATCTAACTGTAAAAATAACTTACAATTAGATGTATCTACATATTACATGGTCATTGAGGCTAATGTTCTGTAAAGATTTTAAATTGGTAAATTCCTATACGGAGGAATTATGTTAGGCAAGTACCTATCTATTCATTACTTTAAG
>DWTO01001365.1:0-16472 GCA_018244755.1 Jemadia pseudognetus
TATAGGTAACCTCTCGCGTTACACTCAGCGCTGCAGCTGCTGAATAGATATAGTTATACTGATAAAAATAATGTATTGAGGTGAACACTCGTACTGATAGCGGTTTTAAAGATACACAAAACTAAATATACAAATACATAAAACTAAATATACAAAAGTTAGAACTCTGTTAACATAGGGCTTTAGCTAAATATTGAATTAAAGGAACTGTACAGTACCTTTAATAATAATTTGATAGCCTAATAATTGGTAATACCAATAAGTTAGTATTAAAGGCAACTAATGCTAACTTATACAGCTAACGTTAAAACCGCCCGTCGCAATCCTTAGGAGTAGCGACACGTGTGTGAGATATTGTAACTGTTTTTTGTTAATAAAAAATATCAGAGAAAGAAATATTCCCTTATCATGAAAGTTATAATTTGACGTCGTGTGAAAACACGGTCACAAGCTCGAGGTCAGTCACCAGTTTACTGATTACTGTATTTTTTGTATATTTCATCGATAGCTTACTAAATGTTCTTGATACTTATTATCTAACAGTAAATGCTGGTGTAACAGCCTTAGCTGGCTCCGAGGGCACTCGAAGCGCGTGGGCGATAGCTGAGCGAGCATCGGAACGTCCGAAATATTAACGAATATCGTATTACCCGCTACTTGATGTAATGAAATAAGGGCTACCGTAGTTTGATTACAGTTGGGTGGTCTCCGGATCAGCTCGAACGTACCAACATCATTAAGTTCCATGGTGTAGTGTTTTCAGATTTAATTAATTTTATCGCTACCCTGTAGTGCGCCTCTTCCTTGTCCGATAAGATCAGAGTCCAAAGAGGATAAAAAAACCAGCAGGTTTGAACTGGTATGAGTTATTAAAACGAGTCTAGTTGAGTTGCGGAATGTTTTAATAAGAAATTGACTGCTTAATTTTAATTTATAGGTTTCCCTCATAGCTGAAACAATTCCGTTCCGTTCCGTTATCTGTTCTTACAGTTTACCGTAACGTTCTCTAAAGCGTGCGAATTCAGTCAAATCGCAATCGTAATCGTAATCAACGTGGCACAGTATGGCCTTAACCATTCTCCATTCAAGAGGAGACCTTGAGAGGAGATATTCAAGAGGAGACCATTATGGAGAGGAGTGATATAAACAGTTGACAATGAGCTAAATCTACTACTACTTATATATATATGTATATTTTTCATTAATCTCCTGATAACCTGATTCCTCCACAACAGATGTGATGTTACATTTTTCTTACAATAACAAAGTTTATTTATTTCTTACGCGTACATGTATTATATGAACATAAATACAATAATAATTATTATACATAGTTTGTTGTTTTTTGTTAGTGGATCCCTACATTAAGCTAACCTTTTAAGTACTTTTAACACTAATTGTTATACCATATTCAGTTTGTAAAAGTAAACGATGTAATTCGAGGTGCAATTGACCAATAGTAATATTGACTTTATCAAAATGACAATTTGCATTTTTATACATTATTTTTAATACGTTTGTCTGCAAGTGTCTGCGGGTGGCAGTCGATTGGTGTGAAAAGTATCAGCTGTGCGATGTTTGTTACACTAAGCAAATTATGAACGCAGCGTTAATAAATAATTCCGTAGAACCATAATATTAACTACAGTGTTTTTATTATATGTATGAACACAGTTTTTTTAAATGACGTCATCAGCGCAAATAAACTTTGATTTAATATTCTCATAGCTCCTATTATAATATTTAAAATTACGTATATGTTAATTATATTGAATTTACATGTTTCAAGTCTTTCAAGAGTGTGATGAATGAAGGGTGCCCACACAGGACTGTAAGGATATTTGGCACTCGGTACTCTCTGCCTACCCCATAAGGAGACGGGTGTGACGACATTTTCATATTGAATCGTAATATTTTATTTAATAATGTTGTTCCATAATACATTTAACCCCGAATCTCATTGTGGGACATACCGCTTAATTGCTGAAATGTGGGCTTTTACTACACCCCTCTATAGAAACCTTTAGGGAAATACAGGAGTGATGCTGTGTTATGCAAGGTATGTGCCATATTAAATGTGTTGAATATTCATTGTATTTTCATAGGGCGGTAATAGAACGTTGCAAATAAAAAAACAAATAAATATGTGATTTTCTTGTCATTTCCAATATGAAAATGACTGAGTATTAGCGATGCTTTGTGGTCCGCGCCGTCTGTTCTTTAAGCCTTTTGTGGCGCTGTCTGCTTGTAAATCATAAACGTTATTTGACAGCTTTGAAGTTCACTTCACACAAGTGTAGGCGGGATTTGTTTGCGCAAAATATTTATTTGGATAAAATATAAAGAAATATTGACAAGTCTACATATAAATAATTACGTATTACAATTTGCAACTTTGAGTTGTTTCAGCGTGAAAATTATTGTACATGGTTAGTTTGATTAGAAATAACGAGCGCGGTCATGCCTCTAATGAGTGACCACTTCCGATGGTACATCCAACTATTGATTTTAATACAGATTTACAAGATTCCTACAAGTTACGTAAACGTAACATCAGACCTGTAATCCCCGAAGAGGAAAGCAGAAGAGTGTAGTACGCTCCCACCCTCCCACATTTCAACAGTTACGCTTACGTCCCATTATGGAATAGGTGATGATACCATTGTCGTGCACCGGTGCATGAGCACTAATCCAAACTCCTAGTTTAAAATATTAGAAAATTTTATAAAAATCCGATACCCACCGATCCGGGAGTCGAACCCAAGACTCCTCGATCATCAGTCGTGCTTGTAATCAACACGACCAACGTGGCAGACTCCTGGAAGATTCGTTAAATTAAGTCTGTAATTACATAGAATGACGAAGCACACGTACTTTTTAACAGTCAATATTATAAAAGGTAGAACAGGCCGCGTAAGTCAGGAGATATCACAAACATTATGAATATTCATTCATGTCACCAGATCCCGTATCATAATCGACAGGCGGGGAGCACCGCCACCAGAATTTTTGTCGTTGCAGGTCTGATGTGTTCTTTCTACATTCATCACTTTCTTCACACAATCCCACCCATTGCGGAGACTTCTAACTCCTCCATCGGCCAGTATTTAATATCTGTGCTCAATAACTTTATAAAACTAGGATCTGCTTTAAAAATATAAAGTAACTTTGATATCGTTAGTATTTAATGTATTTTTATTATAAATTGTATACTTATAAATAGTATACTAAATTAAAGCACATCCATAATAGTAATATGTGGCCTTAAGATCGTGTATTAATAATCAGCTTTTAGGTTTAATATAAAATATACAGTACTAATAATACGGCACTATCAGATATAGTCCAAAGCCTAATGATGCAATTAGATAATTTATACAATTTCCGTTATCATTCTTCGGGTATTAAAAAAAGTGACTGCCCTATTAGCGTGTGTGAGCGAGCGCCTGCCTTGTTAGTGCATGTGTGAATGAGGGCTTGCACATTTGTGGCGTATATTTATATTTTAAACCCTATTTAATAACTAACGCTTCTGCTCATTCTACAGATGTTTGTTATAGGCAAAAATTCAACCCTCAATCATCGCCTTACCAGTCAAGGATTTACAAGGTTACTTATTGGCTATCGAGGCAGAGCGTTATTAACTATAGAATCGCTTTTCTACCAAACAAACAATTTTATTGTTAATCGAATACAATTAAACACTGTCGTTGTCAATTCAAGTACATTTGCTGTTTGACCTGTAATGTTTTTGATGAAAACTGACTGAAAGTAATGTAGTCAACGGTCTTTTCAAATGAAGACGTACTTGTAGGTGTTTACAATATGATCATTTTTTACCAATGTACATACTCGTATGTCGGGTTCATCATTTTGTGTATAAAATGGCTCGTAACCTAAGAGGTGCAATAAAGATTACTTACTCGCTTTTATGATAAATTACTAAATAAAAACGTACCGTAACAAACTTAAGTTTAAATTACTTTATATACCTATATACTGTATCTATATACATACATGTAAAAAATTTTCAAGCCTATTCAATAACTACATTTGGATCTAATTGATTCTTTCGGGTTTCAGATGTTACAAAACATTTTCAAAGTTAGTGAGTGAGTTTTTCCTTAGTACAACAAAAGAGTTCGTCTGATGTAAAAATTATAATCCATAGTTCAGTGAACCCAGTCGCTAGCAGATTGAACCTGTACTCGTTGAAAATCCCTTGAGAACTCATTACCACGATGTAACAGTACAACAATCACATTCATAATTTCATACGAAACATTGAGCTTCTCAACTGTGATACATATTACATTATCGGTACCTAAACTGTACGATAGTATAGTACTAATACATTTACATTCTTAATGCATACATTTAGTGCGTCAATGGTAAACATAACACGCGGTCAAGTGGGAGAAACGTTCGCGATTGGTCAGTGGCGTCCATAGTGCCGTATATGGCGTGCGCGAGCGCATATTATGTTACATACTATATATGTACATGATCTTTATATATTATGTTTGCTGAAAGTGCGCATAATTTGAAAATTCGCAACGTTTCATGCTTGAATGTGTCCGACTGTAATACTGTTATACTTACATATGTACACATACCTATATCAATGCTGCTATGACTGCTTTGCAGTAGACCAATCCGCGGTATTTGGTAAATATAGGCAGGCTATAGCATACTAAAAACAAGATTTACATTTTTTATAAGCGTATTATAAAAAATGTAAGGTACTACAATAAAGATTAAAAAAACTTAAGCAATTTCTAGTTCGCGTGTGTACCGAAATGGTAGCTCGAATAATAAAAATATTTAGCGCCAATTTGGCACTGAAAACGAGAATGTGGTGTGTACATAGAAGTATCATAATTATTACAACAAAATTTATTTATTTATTTTAAAATGTTTGTATGGGGGTAAGGAATTAGAACTAAGCAGTAAGACATATACAAGATGACGGAGGAGGTCACGATGGCGAATGTGTGGCTTGCGGCCGATAAACGCGTTCGCTTCCGGTGCCGTGTTTACACGATCACTGGTTAACGACGACCCACCGTCCTACGTCAGCGCGACTGCTCTGTCATAATAAACTACGGCGCGGTCGCCGGCTTTGTTTAGGTCAGCCGTCACACTCGTTAATGGACTTTGAAAGCGATCGCCGAAGCTTGTGTTTGTGTCTGAATGTTCTGTCTTTGTACCCGACTTATTAAAAGTGGGAATACACTGACTGCTTCGTTGGTCGTGTTGGTTGCAAGCGCGACTGCCGATCGGGGTATCCTGGGTTCAAATCCCTGGTCGGGCACAATATATTTTTTATAGTTTATATTACTTGATTCGTGCTCGGAGTCTGTAATTCTGCCAGGTGTATGGCAACAGGCTCATCATCTATTTCATAGCGAGACGTAAACATAACTGGTGAAACGTGGGAATATGTATTACATTCATCTGCCTACCTGTTCGGGGATGACAGGCGTGATGTTACATTGGATATACAAGATAGTATGGATGGTGATTAACTCCATTCTTACGAAAATATGATATATGATGTTATCTTAATCTGTATGATTCAATAATAATGGGCAGAGACAAAAAAATGCTCCATTTATATTTATCTTCTAATAATCTATGTATTCTTGTTAGCTCTAAGGATTTACGGGTCCGTGCTAAATGATTTTATGGATATAAGTATGGGTCACATCCGGGAAACAGAAAATCTCGAGAGAAATTCTCCTGCTATTAATTATCCATTTCGATTCCAATACATAAATATGTTGGTAGGTATTTGTATTGAAAGCTTAAGTCATGCTTGTCGGATCGGAGTAGGAATAAATTGCCTGATCCTGTGACGGTATACAGTGTGTCGTACGAGACGACTAAACCTTTCGTTTCGTAACGTTTCAGACTAATGCCCTTATGGACCTACTTCATGAGCTCCCACAGATAGCGGCGAGCTCTGCCGGAGGCTGCGTAAAATTCTTTTAAACAAATAAGCATATGCATATTACCAATTACATGACTGTACAAGAAGCAATAAACATCTAGGAGGAACGTGGAAAGTGGAAATTGTTGGTCTCTGTCTACCTATACGGGAAATGAGCGTGACAATACCATGTATGTGATATTGTTACGTATAGTAAAGATAAGTACAAAATTTTTCGTCCTTTCAAATATTTTTCAACGTTTTCCATTAGGCAGTGTGTGACGAAACGTGAGCCAGCGCCGAGGGGGGTGCTCGGGGGGAAGTGACGCGCCCCGTATATGGCGTGCGCCGGCGCAGTTTCTGTACGCTTGTGAACTAAAGCAGTACAATGGAAATCGTACATTTTTTTACCTTCTTTTCGTTCACTGTGAATAATAATCACAAAATTGTCAGCATTCGAAATCGCTTTCATGTTTATGAGAATGCTTTATGAGGATAATTGAATAGAATCTGCAATTAATTGTGCCTCAGCTTTAATTTAAAAAATTGAAACCTTCCAAATAACTATTAAGTAACATGTATGTTTATACGTATTTGATATGACCATAACGCAGACAGTTAAAAGACAATTCGTAATTGTCTTCGCTAGGGATTCTAACAGCAACAAAGAATAGAATATACAAAGTACTTTAAAGCTCTTATAGGAACCACAGTTCCGTTTACGTTGCATTAAAATAATACAATATTGCAGTTGTGTTAGTACCGGCTTACACTTTATTTCATTGTAATGTTCACAGGGGACTTATTGTATACGACATTCATGTCATATACTTAAATATTATATGATACTGAATGTTGCACCTGTGTTACATAATAGTATTGCATATGTGATTATGTGTGAATAATGCAAAGAAATAAAATACCAGAGAATGTAACTGTTATCTTTTGTTCAGTACAAATATTGGTAAACACTCGCGAACTTGACATTATAATAAAAACACACCATGTTTGTACCTTACTTAACGCAGTTTTAGTTAAATTGAACAATGATTATCCAATGTACTTTTCAGAATATTGATTATAAATATTTTGGGTAAATTTTTTATTTTCATAAAAAAATATTCCAATCTATACATATTTTGTCGTCGTCTGTACTCAGGCGCCGGCGGTCGACTGCGACGCTCCGCCCACTCCCTCGTGACGCCGGTCCGTCTTCGCACTCGCATTGCTTTATCAGCTTTCAAAGCATTCGGCCGTTCGTGGAAAACGCCTACAATTCTGCCAAATATTAAGTGGTATAAAGAGCACTGAACGTTTCATTTTCAACTCACGAGACAAAATACCCTTGCAGTGATTGGTTAATTTCTCTATTTATGATATTGAGTTCAGGATTTTTAAAAGTCTTACAGGTACCTACTCTTAAAAATTTTATAAATACAAGCAATATTGAAACTGAAAACGAAATGGAATCAGTTGTAACAAATACTAAACTACGAAACAAAAAGAATACTATAAGCACCTATTTGTGCCCATTTTTAAATAATAATTTAACTCTAATATCTACAACAACAGGCTAAGTAGTTAAGCCGATTTAAAGGGGGGTGGGATTGGCACCTTGAAAAAGGTTGGAATGAACTAAACGAGGAAGGCTACGTCTGATCCACTATAGAAAACGGCCTACATCCAGAAAGTAACGGTAATAAAACCGAAGTTCTATGGATGCTTAGTAATTTTTCTTGTCCCGCTTTAAATATATTTATATTTAGTGTAATACGATTACTCATATCGATGTAGCAAATAAACGTGGAAATAGTTTTACTACCAGCCGTCTGCTTGACGTCAACATTCATTGAAAGAACTGTTTAAATGATATTGAGTTCAACAATAATTATCTCAAAAACACAAATGACAATTTCTAATGATTTACATAAGGTATGGTATGATTTGCTTATAGTGATTTCGACATCCCTGCAACCTTTGGTGGTATCCTTGGAATATTCTTTTGCAACTTTAGTGGAACGCCCATCAAGTTTCCTCCTGCTTATGGAACAAGTTATAACATTGGCTATTTGGTACAGAATATGACATTGTTTGAACTTCGAACTCTTCTTAAATCACCCCATCTGTTCCCTTATGTTTTGTTCATAGTTTCACTATTAAAATTATGCCATATAAAGCGATCAAGTAATAATGTAACCTAATTCGAGTGTCATACGGCTCTAGGAAGATGGCGCTGGTATATAGGTCGAGACACTGGCCGCCTGCCAGCGTGTTAGTCACCCAGCGTGAAGCCAACATGACGCGGCAGCTAAAGGTTATCTCGTACCTACTCGGGATTTCGGACAATACGTGATAAAATACACACGCCGTACACGCACATACGCGCATGGCCGCGCGCACACACGAGCTTTCACGTAACTTTCGATGTACTAATAGCAATTGGACTCGATGATGGTTAGTGTACCTGTTAATACAATATGCAGATTAAGCTATCTCACATGATTAAATTCTTTACAAAAGTTATTTATAGAGGTACTCTATTCATAGATTTCGCTGGATTTTCAAGGTTTTTTTGTAACATTCATCTTGGTGGGAGATATTATCATATCAGCTTTATTTTTTATTTTTCATGAAGTTCTATAATTATGATCGTATGTTAGTGAATATAATTTCCTAATTACACTTGATTTTGGCAAACTTCATAAATGTTACAATGTGTCAATACTCCGAATACCTAATCGGAATATTCAAGAAATAGCATATGTATTAACTATTTTCGCTATACAACTTGTTGCACTTTAAACCAAACTTTCTACTTGCAAGTCATTTCGTTGTCATTGTTATTCATGATAAAGATCTTATAACCGATTGTTTTTATTGCCCATTACATTCTATTTCAAAAAACTTCATCCTGTGCAATATAATAAAGAGTTTATCGTCTATCTTCTTAATTTACTGATTACTGATTACTCATTGGTCATGCTGGTTGTAAGCGCGGCTGCCGAACTTGAGGTCCTGAGTTCAAATCCCGGATCGGAGGCAATTGGATTTTTCTTATTTGGATTTTTAGTAGTAGCTCGGAGTGTGAATATGTGCCCGGTGTACGGCAATAGGCTCCATAGTGAGACGTAAACGTAACTGGTGAAACGTGGGAGTCTACTACACTCCTCTGCCTACCTCTTTGTGGATTACAATTGTGATGTTCTTAATTTACTCTTTCTTCATTTCTACATTTAATATAAATTTTATAATCAAAAGTATATCTATTAACAACTACAAGTTTTAATGGACGCTTTCATGCTTTACGTAACATAATTTTGTGCGCAAATGTGTTTCTGGAGGAAGAACATCAATTAACTCGTTTCCTTCTTTAAAAATGAGTGCAAGTGGCTGTTTGCCAATATTCGATAGTGCTCGTTGAACTAACATTACCATAATATTATCAACTTAATATTTACAGTTGAAATCTTTTATCTTTACTTAAGTACATATAGCTTTTTATTCTACGCTCAAAATTACAGACATGTGAAGACAAATAGGCTCAGTATTTCCTTGTCATAGAGCCTGAACCTTTAACGACCGAAGGATCAATAAATTGGTGGTGATGATAAGTATTACTGATGATGTATAATGTATGATGAGTATATAATATCTATACATCTACGTCTGTTGATTCGTTCATGTAATTTCTATATTCGGATATACACTTTTGTACATAAATTTTCCAGCTAATCAATTTCCATAAGCAGCGGATATGTAGAACAAATGTGTCTGTGGCTCGTCCGTCAGTGCGCTGAAGTGGAGAGCGAATAATACGATAAATATTTAACACGTGAAGCGCCGCTAGAGGTGTGCTGCGTTGAAGTTTTGAAATCACTTTTCTATTCACTAAAAATAATATGGCGAACTTTGGGCAAAGTTTTTCAATTGTCAATTTAAAATACTCTTTACATGTTTTTTAGAATTTTGTTGGACTGTTATTTTAAGGAATTACCGTTTTTAGGTGACGAGAGTGGCAAACGCCTAGGCAACAATTGTGATTGGCTGCTTCTTAGAATAGGACCACTTAGAATAGGACTTCTGGAATAAGATGTGATGTCATTTAAAATTGTTTGCTACTATGATATGACACTACAAATTAGTGTGATGTCAACATTCCATTATATTGTACTGTAAAGCAACAAGTACACAACGTCTAAGACACGGTTCAGTTCAAAACTTCATCCAACTGACAATCGATGACCTATTTTATTGCGTCCTATGACGTTCTTGGCAAGGGATATAATCATTGTTAACGTAAATATCAGCTGTCATTTGTATAAACAAGCACTGAATTAATATGCATACGTAAGAAATCTGCTATAGTATTCGAAAATAGATTTAAAGAAAGAACATCTTAACTAAATCACGAATATCAGTAAACTTTTACGGGCGCAATACATAAAATAATTTAAACGCCCCACATTTTTCATTTGGCTGAAGAAACATAAATATTGTTGCTGAAACAGTCGTCGCCCGTCCGAATGTTATTATAAACGTAATTCTAAACTAGTTTTGTGAAATAATTAAAAACATTCGTAATTTTCCTTTGTAAGAAGTTTGGTAATTTAATACCTAGCGCGTTTGAGTGTTTCTTTTAAAGATCCTTCAGTTTATTTCTTGTATTTCACAGCGAATTTTTGCTGAAAATATCAAGCACTAAAATTTGTAATTTGCAAAATAGTTTTATGCTAATCTTAAATAATAAAAACGAGTACTTTATTATTCTTTATTCAGTTAAAAGAAAACTTAATTGAACGGCGCACTCAAATCAAATAAAATCAATTACTCTTAGTTAAGACGCGAAGAGGTTTGTAAAGGTTCTGGCCTGTAAGAAGGACATTATGCCATTATGTAGAATAGGTGTACATAATATTATTAATTCCATAGACATGAAGGCTAACGCTATGCTTAGAAACAACAGATTTAATAACAATGAGTCAGAGGCGGTGAAATTTGTTTTTAGAGCGGGAAGTAGGCCAGTGTGTATGTTTTTACATAACAAGTATATGTAATTGGCATATTTCCTATGGATTTCTAGTAATCGCATGTAGTCATGTAGTGTGCTAGCAACGCAGCAGATCGGCATGCCGACATTTGGCTAGACGTGCACCCGAGGTCAACGCCTCTTTGTACAGTCGATGAAATCGAACAGTCTGTTTCTAATGATGATTGATAGGTCAAGACACAGACAGTTCTTGGAGAGAAAGGGAAACCGCCATGTGATAACGAAGGAAAAGAAAATTACTGGAGATTTCATAGAGAGCGATGCAATAGCTGTTGCTTAAATGTAACATGAAATTCGCTTGGATATTGTAAATACGGTAAGTAGATCTGGAACATGTCCAAAACGTTGTCGTTCATCAAAGACGTTGTCATAAGCAATTGGCACTAAAACTTAGCACGTCACTTATTGACTATGATTCCTTTCATGTTTAATTCATATGATATTTTTTTATTTAAGCCTCTGAATATTTTCATAGTGTGAATACAAACGACGCAGTGAATCACCTAAAATTCAGCTTTTCATGATCATGTTCCTGAAACATGTGTGTACCTGTGTAGGTATTGCATCTGGGTCACATGGGAGTGAAACCAGCCAAATAATTAACCTTTTTTTACTTGAATCTTTCCCAAATCTACAATGTTGTGCTCTTAACGTTACACATTATTACCGAGATAATCCATTCGACTGTACGTTCAGCGTCGCGCATGTAAATTTTCATTGCAACAGCTTTTGTAATTGGGTGAACGCCAAATCGATCCTCAGATAAGTGCTGGAGACTGTCTCGTCGCGATGAAAATGATCGTCATACTAACGTTTATTGTGACTTCCCATACATCATACATACATCATAACCGCAAAGAGACTATGACCACATAATTAATACATAAAAAGTTAAATTATAATTTTGTATATAATGCATTTGCATTAACATAACCTAGCGGTCCTTATCCTTGGATACGTAATAGATTTCATTGTTGCAATATTCTTATTCGTGGGTTCATAAATGTCTTTAACGTTCAATAGTACATACATATTAAAATACTGTCAACATGTATGTTGTTTTGTAATAATTATTACGTAATTTTAGACTTGTTCGTGGAAGATTTCATTTTTGATACATCTAATTGGATGAAATATTATATTTCTCTTCATTTAAAAATACAATCTACATATAAAGTTGATTAATAGGATTTTATTTAACATCAAATGTGTTAATTCTTAAGCCAGTATCTAAATGAAATTTACAGTGCAAATTTATATTCCATAACGCGGCAGTTACTATTTATATTTCTGATTATCTCTTTGAGTGTATATGACAATCCTTAGTAAACTGGCAGATGTGCTGTCACTGGGATGGAAAAATAATACAGATTTGTATGGCCTAAACAAGGAGGCCCATAAAAACCCCTGAGGCATGCCAAAGTTTTCAAAAATTTACCACGAATATAATAGAATATTATAACGATATTGTCATGGAAATTGCTGTGAATGTTTCTGGCAATATTCCAATGCGCAACAGGCCGGTGCTGTTAGAAACAGGGAAGAGTTGTTTCACTCTTAATATTTTTTTAAGTGTTTTCAGTTTTTATTGCGAGGTACGCACAAAATATAGTAATGTCAATCTTTTTCTTCTGTAATCTTCAAACGAGTATTTACTTGTAATAATACGAGCTGCTTATTTACTGACGTTTTATATATAGATATACGTTAATATAATAAAAACCAATTGGATACATGAAATTATGGGAAACATAAATATTTAATTTCCATTCTACAATCCTATTTTTTATGAAACATTTTCTCACTTTTACTTCTCCCTAAGACTTGTCCTATTGTTATGTCTACGGCAGTGCGTGCTCCTTCTTTCATCTTCCTTAAATTGTCATTCAAAGCTATGAATTGACTTCTAATATGTCTAATGATAACTCAGACAACAGTTACGTGGGAGACAGAAAACGTCAAAAGACTTTACGCGTAGACTCCGAAGTTTCGAGGTTTTACTGTCTATACTGTCATGGAAGACCAGTGTAGGTGTTTCTGGCAGACATCCAGATGATAGCTTACGTAGAATCTGGACATGTTCGAAGCCGACATCCTTGTATCCAGGTGAGAGAAGAAGAATATTTATATATACATATATATCGGACCTGTAAAGATATTTTTTTACCTTCAATTTTTAGTTTTTTAATTACGTAACATCACGCCTGTTATCCCCGAAGAGGTAGGCAGAAGAGTGTAGAACACTCCCACCCTCCCACACCAGTTACGTTTAAGTTTACGTTTAGTTTTTTAATTCAGTCTATCATAAATTTTAAATATTTTATTTCATGTACATTGTTCTCGATAATTAATAGAAAACAATTAATATACAATACAGCAGATTTCTTTGAGCTCATACAAACTCATGTTGGTTATAAGTCAAAATATGTTTCAATTAATTCGAAGTTATTTTTCGAAATAATTATATTTTTCATTTGCTTACATATATTTTCTTTTTCTAATGTACAATATTCTTTGAGCAGGTATTACAATTTCTGCTCGTTTGCTCCACGCGTAGGAAATGCTGTATGTTATAGCTCAGTCTCGTTTTCTTTTTCAAACTGCTTGCCAAAAGAGCCGAATCGTTAAAATTTAATAGAGGACATTCTAACACACGATATTGTCGCGGAAAACCGCCGGGAAGTATCGTTGGCAGGCGTCCAAAGCAACAGGCGTCCGACGCTGTAAACAGAGAAGATACGTTTGAACTAGTTCGGAGTCGAAGTAATCCTACCCACCTTACTAGTAACCTGTTTTTTATGATTGCATTCAATTTTAATGTTACTTGTTAGTGGATTCTCTTCTTGGTTTCTCATCGTGGGTGTTTTATATTGGTTTCTCATGTTTGGTTCTTTGTTAATTAGTAATGGATTTTTTACAACAATCGAATTTGAATTGGTTCCTACACGATGACATTTAGTAAATTTGTACGATAGGTTCTCCGAATATAGCCTTTTCACAACACTTATTGATTATTACCTAAATCACGTTCCTACCAATAAAGTAAACAATATTAAATTAAGATTATAAGCATAATTTAAGTAATAAACGAAACGGTCCGATTTACTTCGTAAATACACTTAAGACTGCACGAGGCGCTACAGATCACAATATACTACGTATTTAGTATAAAGGTGAAATTTTGCTTCATAGGATCAATCGTACGACGGCAAAGATTTCTATATACGTACGTATAGCATAATATATTATAAGTGTTTGCTGTAACCAATTTTCGCCAACTGTTGCGAGCCCGCCCACGCAAGGACTCGGAACAAAGCTTCGTAACAGATGTATATGTATACGATGATTGATTTTGGAAAACTTTGTTGTGAATAACGCGCAAAGTGTTCCAATCGATTGATCGTTGCTGGAAACTAGTCAATTCCTATTGGCGGCCCGTTGGTGTAGTACGTAGTATACCTGACTGCTGAGCCAAGGTTCGTTGATTCGATTCCCACTGAGGAAAAACATTTGTTTGATAAGTATTATTTGTTAGGCCGATGATAATATATTCATTCAGTGTTGGTTACTATAGGATTTTTGTAACTAAAATTTCCAACAAAAAAAATTGTAGTGGTTCGAAGCCTAGATTTCTGCCCGGGGTAAGGCAACATGCTTATTCTCTATTCCATTGTGGGACGTAAACGTAACTACATCCGTGTGCATGTCTCTTTGGGGGATACAGGCGTTATGTTACGTTATGACGGTATACTTAAATACAAATAGAAACTTTTTAACCTCGCCTCAATATTGTTATCTTATAAGTTCTCGTACCAAATTCCTCTAGGGTTTTAAAGTTAATTAGAATATTTACTAGTAATGTGTACATAACTTGATATTTTAACCTTAAAATTTGTGCGGAGCTTTAACAAAATTGAAATACTAATGTTCCAGTGAATAAAAACATATTTAAATTTACCGAAGAAGAATACGAAACCTACTAAAAGTTGGGCACGCTATTAATTCTAATGGTGGATTCCAAAAGAAAACAACTCAACCATCTATGATAATTTGCGTTTTTTTATTAGATTTATTTAGGTGTACAGGTGTACATACAATACAGCTATAGTATGGCAAAACAGAAATACAATATAAATGTTGATGAATGCACGTGTCTGAGGAGACCAGGACTCATCTGTCTATACCAAATAGGTCAGCTGCTGATAGTTAGCAAACCGAAACTAGCATACGTGTATGTAGAAAGAATGTATCTAGAAGAACATAGATCTTGTAGAGAAATGTAGTCACTTGGCACTCGGCGCCTCTATCCACTGTGGGACCTAGGGTGATGATACAATAGCAATAATTTATGTGACGAAGCTCGTTAGCTTATTCATCGATTCGTAGACGCTTATTGCGAAAAGCCACGTTTTCTTTAAACCGCGCGCAGGGTGCGCGCGCGCAGCTCTGACGCATATCAAAGATGCGCGACGGCCATTTTTTTCCACTGTACGCTCCGGAGTTGGCTCGCGGCCAGAGACGCCGCCTGGCTCCGCGCCAACACGCCAAGCCATCCCCTCTCTCGGGTAAGCTCGGTTCATTCTTTGTCGAAAACTAGGCGAACGAAATGTAGAAGTGAACACGCTGTCACGATATCGGAACGTATTAATCTTGTTTAGGGTTGCCTTACTCCACTAAAATAAACTTACTAAGTATTTTGATTACCATTTCCCTTTATATTTATTTGTCAATATTTAACTAAATTGTGTAGAAACGTATTCATACCATTTGGGCTTGACGAACTCTTTCAAAAAAGATTCAGTTTTTTGGTTATTAATGGCTTTTCTATTTATTTTTAAGAAAATATTCTTATTTGACTATATGAACAAAGCCGAGCACATTTCTTAAGTGCACGACGAAAGCGGGTGCAGAGAAATCAGTATCCTAGATTTAGGTATTGTAACCTATTAGTATCGAGTCCAGGCATTATCACATTACTTCATTAACGTCCATGAATAATCATGTGCGCCATAGTTCATAGTTACGACATATATGTTTTCTTGCTTTCCATGTTATTATGCACTTTATCTGACCTCGTTCATAATGTAAATAGGCCATTCTATAGCGATAAGACGCGTTGTACTACAATTTTTTTTCAGTATTACATTTTTTTACACAGGTTCCAACAGTAACATTTTAATGACAAAAACGTGATTTAAATAAATACACATTCTCGTAGTCTTATTTGTTATAAGGTACATAATAGCGATGTAACGAATATTCGTATTCGCTAATATTCGAAAATTTTGAGTATTCGCATTCGCAAAATCTCTGCGAATGTTTTGCGAATATGAATATCAGAAAAAAAGTTAATAATTTTTTTTATCAAATCTTTTCTTGTAAAAAAAACAAAAGCATTTCTTATGTTTTTTTAATACAAAAAGTAACTTAACCTCGTAATCACATAATCAGTCACCACTTTATCATTTGGTATTAGCTATTAATTTACTTTAC
>DWTO01001366.1:0-16466 GCA_018244755.1 Jemadia pseudognetus
TATTGCCATGCACCGGGCACAAATCCAGACTCCGAGACACTACTAGAAAATCTAAATTAGAAAAATTCTATAGTACTCGACCTGGGAATCGAACCCAGGACCTCCTGATCGTCAGTCGCACTTACAACCAACACGACCAACGAGGCAGTCAGTTTATTATAAGTGATAGAAAAATTAAATCATTATTGTATAAGTAAAATCAAAATATGGTATAAAGGAAAAGTAAAGTTATGATGCGGCCGTCATACTATATTGCCTTTAATGCGTTTGGATCACCCACTCCGGCAACACTATAATCATATTTCATGATCACCTTTTATTGTTAACCTTTTCATCATTAACTCTTGAACACATATTGCAATCATTTCCTATTTTTATTGCATTATGTTTTTTATTTCTGAAATGGTGTAGTACCTACTAACTGTGGTCCGTGATCTACGAAACGTGTTTCTTCATTTTAATACGATAGTGCCAGCCCTGTAACTAAGCACGCGAAAAGTATTTCTGTATGGAAATTAGCGAAACATAACATACGATGTGTTTACAATCGCTTACACGCTATCAGCTCTCAAAGAATCTCTTTGATACAACAGATGAAAAAAACACAGCTTCATGAGTACGTAATCACGATCATCCTGATCCATTATCGAAAACAAATATTAGCGTTCGTCGTAAACAGTTTAAAATACATTTTCGGAGATATGATACATAATAGCCGGATGTGATTAGGGTTGCCACTAATGATTATTATTTTTTTTTTACAGGAGATTAATTAATTTAACGTACGTATATGCAGGATGTGTGTGAAACGATTGATGCATATACAAGAAGCGTTCAGGTAAGTAAGAAGAGATATTTAGTAATCGGTGTTCTCTGCCTGTAGGAACCCGACTCTAGTATAATTGTAATAATTTATACGTGTACCTCAAAGGTCACCACTAATATTTTATTCATCTTATCCTAAAGAACAGGATGACTTGGTTAATGGGCAATCTTAGTTAATAATCAAATTACCCGAATGACAAATATCATTAATATTACCGTATTGTTGCTGAAGACGTGTATATTGTGACCAAACTTATTAAAAAACAGCAAACTTTAATAATAAACTTTGCTTGTAAAGTTTAAAAATATTTATTGTATAATTACTTTTAATAGAAAATTAGTCAATTTCGTATTGTTTAACATTAATAATTAGAAGATTGAAACTAAGACAATATCGTACCTATTTATAACATTAAGCGATATTTTAGACAAGCTGAAGACTTGTACAAATTGGACAATATAATACTATTTTTCATATACATATGTATGTATGCGTACAGCGTGAACAATCTATTGCCAATACAATTTGAATCAATGTGGTCTTATGCGGCGTTTCCAATTATACGAGTGTCTTAAGCTATTTTCGGCCCGCCCACGTCGATCGACGGTTAAATGTCCGTTGGACGTTTATTTCTATTAATAAACTCACCGTGGTGTATAAATAGTTCGGTTAAGTCAATAAAGTGAATATAAAAACACAAAGTTATTATCAAAACAAAAAATCAAAACAAAAAAACAAAGTTATTATCATTACGTGATCATGCCAGATCTGTTAAAGGGCAGCCAGAGAGCAACGGTTTAATTCATCATACAATAGCATCAAGCCTGTTATACCCTGAAAAGGTAAGCAGAGGAATGTAGTATTCCCAACTTTTCACCTGTCATATTATACGGCCCATGTAACAGTTGATGAGCCTATTTATCATACACCGGGCATATATTCAGACTCCGCGCTACTGATTTGAATTATAAGTTAAAAAACTCAATAGTATTTTGCTTGGCCTGGAAATCGCTCTGACGACATTGTTCAGCAAACACCCTTGTAAGCAATAGACCAAAGAGGTAGTCAATGGTTTGCTTCAAATAATTTAATTTTTATAATTTACAAATTAAAAACACATTAACCACACAAAATCCCACATTTAATTGTGTTCAAACTCTTCTTTGATAAAGGCGACGACCCTACTACGCCTTTTGTCGTAATAAAATTCAAAGGACATTAAAATTTGTGCGTGCTCTCAAAAGGTTCTATTTAAGGCCATTAATGTGCTTCTATGCTAAATTTTAATCAAAAAAGAGAGAGATAAAAAGTGGCAGAGAGAACTGCTGGAATTCCGTTGTAAAATATTTTTATTACGCTAGGAAATTTTACTCGTAACTTAATCGAGGCACTTCATTAAAAAGAATTTGATTAACAGAAAGGGTGTTTTAGAGTGAATTTGTATATTCTTATCCTTTAGTATAAAACCACAGCTAATACGTGGAATGTGTATTTTCGTAACTCTAGAGAACCCCGTGTTAAAGGTACGAGTACATGGTATAAAGTAAGGTAATCTGGTGTTAAAGGTATATGGTATAAGGTAAGGTAATCTCATGTTAAAGCTATGCAGTAGAGCAAAAGGCAAGTTTTCACAAAATCTTCCGTATCTTATCGGACTACTACATAGATACAATAAACAGAATATATCCAAACGTTTTCGAAATCAATCTGACGTGTTTAGATGGCATAGAGCTTGTAAGCTGTTGAAATGTGCAAGGTAATCCTAGTCGGGAGCCAGCCAGACTTTTCCGTAATCCGACCGAATTGGAAACGCTAATTTACAATGTAAAAAGCATGGTAATGTAGAGACTTTTTAAGTTAGCAGCGTTCGGCGGGTTGGTCAGCCCCGCCCTCCGTAGCATCCCCTGATTTCCATTCATTCGCGTTTCAGCGCCCGTAGCGGGTGGACGTCTGGTTGCCTAACCGTAGCGGTTTCGTGTTAAACGCAAATAAACAAATTGTCCGTAACAGCTGATTTTCTGTCCCGTTGTACATCGGATAGCTGATGATTTCGTCGTTTTAAGGTAAGTTTCACTAATAATCTTACTGTTTATCAAGTTTACGTTACTTGGACACGTGTTATTCAAATCGTACGCTGTGTTTGACAAAACATTATTTATAGTAGTAGGTTTTATTTATTAAACTGTTAAAATTGACAGTGTTCTGCTTTTATTGAGCTTGAAATATTTTGGTTCGTTTTAACAAAGATGATGCTTAAATATAACTTAATTATACATACAATTTTAACAAATTATCTTAATGCCTCTGTATTACTTTTATCTCTGTTAAGAGATGTTAATAAAATTTAACTTATCACGTAATTGTTTAACGAATAAATTTGTAAGCTACATATGTTATTTTTCACTCTTGTTAGAATTTTAATTGATACTTACGACAATTTCTATTTGAGACGACTTATCACCTATTCCATGGTAAAAGGCAAACTGGTTAGCGTGCGCGTGTACCGCACTCCTCTACCCACCTCTACGGGGATTACAGGCGTTTTGATACATTATGTTACGTTAAGTTATTTGCGTATTTAAGTTACGTGCGGAAGTATAAAACAGGTTTTCTTTATTGCAGTGATAGCCCAAGAGTTTAAATTACACTTTCAGGGTGTTATCGCTTCCTATGCAGATGACACATGGTATGAAGCCCAACTTGTACCCATAATTTTATAACAACCTATAAAGCGTATAATGTATGGTAACTCGTACTTGCACAGTATGGTAAAAATTGACCTTAGCCCTCTCATTCTAATAATCATTGCTCAAAAATGCCAATGTGCTAATGGTGAATAAATTAATCGATGTCCATTATCTTAAAGAATAAATATTAAATCCGAATAATCATTGGATTATAGAAGATTATTTATGTTATGGATTATAGAAGATTATAGATTATAAGATTGGATTATAGAAAATTATTGACAATAACCTTAATTCCAATATACTCCTAATGAATTCTGTACACCGTAGAATATACGTGATCAACCCCTAAGTGTTAAGGGGTTAAAATTAATAGGCCCTTACGTTCTAACTATAATCCTATCTGACGTATTGTTTTTGAAGGAGCAACATTTTGATACAATTCTCGAATACACACGACATAAATTATTGATATCTTACGTGCCAACTATACAATATGTTACAATGGATTTATTGCGAAACCATACAGGCTTACATTAAAATTATTGTATTAGTGTGCGGGTATTATTTTGAACGTTCAATATTGGAAGCTGCGTTGGTAGTTTAACATCTCTGAATCACAGAATATAAAGGTTATGTTCATCATCCCATTAGCCTGTAGTGTTCCATTCCTGGAAATAGGCCTTTCCTAAGGTATGCCACTACACCTGATCTTCGACAGATCTGGCCCAACCGCTGCCACCTGGTTTTTATAATCAACGTTTAGACGGCAGCCAACAGTGTTTCTGCTAGCTCGCGATCTCCATTCTAAAACTGGTTTTCATTATGGTAGACCGTTTAATAATTTTGCTGATGTCCACGGTCTCCTCACGGAATGAGTACGTACGTAATATCATGCCTGTAATCCCCGTAGAGGTAATCAGAGGAGTGTAGTACACTCCCACGTTTCACTATGAGATACCGATGGATATAAAAAAACCCTATATCACTGTCACAGTTGAGATCTTAATAGAGAAGTGAATCATTTATCCGCCCGAAAAACTAATGGATACGAGTGTACCCGAAACGTCCCGTGGGATCGGTGGTATTAAATCTATCAACAATTAATCGGACTATACAGGCTATCGTATTAATAATTTAGCATCTCTATAAACGCACCCACAATGTCGAATATTGGATGGTCTAGTTAACAATGTGCTTACGGTAGATAGTAATTAGGTATATTAACTTTTGTCTTAACCCATGCTCCTGACTGTCTACTCGTGTTATCGACTATACAAGAAAATTTACTCGTATTTCCAACAAACAGCCTATAAATATATGCTGAGAAATTTGCACAGTTTTCTCTTGACATTCTGTAAATGGACCTGTAAATGTTGTATATTCATCATCACCACCACTTAACACTACTATCACTACTATCATTATATTATTATGTATACATGGAAAATTTTAATTATAATCAGTAAAAAAGCTTCACCAATGGGCCACTGTGTGTAACGCGAATTAAAGCTTAGTGGCTACCAAGTCAACATTATACGGCAAGCCTAGATAAGGTTCGACGACAGTTCGATACCGAATTGAAGCTTATAAAAACTACGAAATACGACGACTGACCTCGATCGATGTAACCTCGCGTTCGATATCCGATACCAGAGTGCTAATGAGCGGCACTGTAAAATAATTTTCATTGCTTTTCAACCGCTGTGAATATTAAATCTGTAACACTCGCCTGAAGGCGATACCAAATTACGTAACATATAAGACTTTCCTTATAGAACACGTCCACTATGTTTAACATTGTCTTATAACATTATACCGTGTAATAAGATAGTTCAAATTAAAGTAACTGTCGAATTTAACACATTTCACGTGTTTTTAGTACTGTAATGCTGTTATCAAAGTTACTTAACTGTTTTTTAACACAATAGCGTCCACGCTAATAAAAATGTCATATAGCATTGTTTTATAACGTTTGGTGGTCGCTCTTAAACCTCTATGGTGACTAATCTGTATATTTTTGTCCAATGTAGGAGGGTAGATAATATTGATTGAGGTAATGTGTTTACGTCTTCTTTTAACGCGAATGTATGGATGGAAATAGAAGAGTATGGCACAGCTGTTAATATCAATGACGCTGGATGGTGGTACAAAATTTCTATTTTTAGGGCAGGCCCGTATCCAACAGTGGACGTTCAAAGGATGGTTGATGGATGGAATAATAATAATAATAATATTTACCTACCCACTACTTTTTTTATATTTAGCAATAGGCTCGTCTTTGACTGCTATCCTACCTGATAGAAAGTGAGATGTAGCCCAGGATATAAAAGGCTTGCCTAGCAGATGTCTATTCACTGTTGTCCTGAATATTTCCAGGCTGTACAAATCGGGAAAAACAGATGCGGGTAGGAAATTCCTCCTTTTAGCAGCCTGTATCAGAAACGCTTAAGCAAATCTTTTCGTCCTGTTCAGGAGGGCGTTAATAAGACGTGGATGTTATTCTGCCGTACGTCTGTACGTTCAATGGTAGAACGGAGTAGGTGATACCAAATTACGGAGTTCTTGTGCGAATTGTATCCGATAGAAGACTGCAAGACGAGCAGCTTTGCGTTAACGTTCAAAGTTAAGCAGTTTATACTTGAGTTAGCCGTTACTTGCCTCATAAGTATAACGTTTTCCGAAAATTATCGTTTATCTGATGCTAAAACTATAAATAATTATATAAGCATACCAGACACAATATGGGTTTTATTAATGAACGACGGACGGACGAACAAGTAAGTTCGATGGCAATAAACATAAATATTTTTACCTAACATACATTTATATATTTCATTACGAAACATCACGCCTGTTATCCCCTAAGAGGTAGGCAGAGGAGTGTAGTTTAGTGTACACGCTTATGTTTCACCAGTTTATACATATATTATATGTAGTTCAATTTGTACATACAACCGCACAGGCACTTTTCAATGCGAAACGGCGACTAATGGTCGTTTCCTCATCAAACACTGCACTTTGTATTCTCATTAAAATGTTGGACCTTTCCATTCATTTTATATAACGGACCTACATTATCATACTTCATTAACAGTCATGTCGTGTGCTTAACTATAATCAGACTACGAGTGCAATCTAATTTGCTACGACGGGACACTGGAGCCTAATCCGAATTTGCAATTGAAATTTGAAATTGAAACTTCTGGAGCGACCATTTCGTGAGTTTGCTACAACTGCAAAGTCGGAATTATATTATCTAAGGTTACCAGCTGCGCGGTTATCTTTCACAGATTCGCTATTTTCTTCGGAGAGATCCTATTCAAGTTTCAGACTGTCCTATTTCTCATGCCGTATTTGTAACGAATAATCACTATTATCATGTTGTATTTTTACGCCAGGTCCGTTACAAGTTGAGCAGAGATCACGGAGCGCTAAATATTTCTATATTTTCATAATTATGTACGCACACACCTGATGAGCGTCTTCTATGTATGTATGTAGGTACATTCATCGCCCCCTCTATAACGTTTTGTTCTCTTCAGAGTCTGTGTAGTACACATACTTAGTCATACATATACATAGTCTTGTTCTCAGAAGGAAGCTGGTAAAGTACATATTTTAATCCATTATTTATACCCAGATACAAAAGAAATTCTGATCAGAATATCGCACAAATATTTATGTTGTGTAGAAATCGAACTCAAACGGTTGGATTTAGATACTCTATCCACTGCACCAATAAACCAGTTGGATGTTACCGTATAAGCAAAATATTAAAAAGGCAAATCCATTCCCTTTGAGTTTTCCTTAAGCTTTTCGACATGTAACACTAATCCACAATTTTTCAAGGAGCTTGTAAACTACTCGTAATAAAGGAACATATTAGCATATGCATACAAAGGTTTTCATGACGCTGAATCCGAACCCTTTCGCTTCTTAATTGTGACTGTTATAACATAATTACTAAATTTCAGACGACCTTTAACGAGAAGTCCCTTGAAAATTATTTTGTGTATATTATGGGCTTAAAACTGCTTGATAATTGTTGTTTGTATGTTAACATAACATTATGCTTGTATTTTCCCAACAGGATAGGCAGAGGAGTGTAGTATGTACACTGTACAGTTATAATTAGAAGCTTTGTATAACGTCGCAAAATGTTATCTTGGAAACAGTTGATGAGAATTTAATTTTGCTGACGAAATAACTTCGCAAATCGTCTGCAAGTTTAAACCAGTAATACACACAAAGTATTGTTGTGTTTTCCTAACTTAAAATCCGCAATAGCAGATACTAGATTCATGTATGGCATTTGGCAATAGCCATACCCACTATTACATGGTAGGACGTATAACTGGTAATACATATATTCAGGAATTAATATATTCAATATATTTAGGGGTTTTATTCCAGAGTATTAATATATTCAGGAAAGTATAAAACACAATTACTAACTAAAACCATTACCGTACCTGAAAATGTTTTAATTGGGTATATAGTTTGAAAATCTCGGCATCTCGCGCCATGTAGATCAGATTCGCCAACAAAGCCGCTATGCTAATCACTCTCAACAAAATCAAAGTTTCATAATTTCTTTTTGTTACCGTAACTTTCAACGTTATCCTTTATTAAAGGCACTGTTTTTTAATTGATAAGTCATGTATTCGACAAATTATCAAACATCGGTATTACAAAACGTAACATAATTTTTCTAATTACCGAAGAGATAGGCAGAGGAGTGTACCTACTGTACTCTCTCATATCACTAGTCGCAAACAATATTACAACCGCTGAACAAATTTCAATATTGTGAATTTATTGAAAACATAAACGTATTTCAAAATTCTCATATGGAATAAAACATTTGGTTCGAATTCTTAGAGTTCAGTCTGCGACACTAATGACATCTTTTGTCAAAAGATTTTTTTTCAGATTTGTGTAGGTAGTCGCGTCGAGAACATGAAAACTTTTGTTCGGTCTTTTTAGCGCAGTGTGTACATTTCACGTTTTTCATACTTCCAGATTCCTTTCAGCGGACTTTACTATATAGCTTTTAAGAAAACACGTCTGTTTTTGTAAAAAACGACACGTGTGACTATAACGTTGTAAGCTGTTATACAAAATATTTATGTTCTAGAAACGTTCAACGGTCATTTCGGGTTTCTGTTTTCAGTCTCAGAATTTAACATCGCACCACCTGCCTCTTGGCATGCAAATGACAAGATTAATTCAAACTTGGAAGTGTCTTTTTGGAAAGCCAGTAAAGACTGATTTTCGTCCCTTTTGTTATAAACAATGAAGCGATGAAAAGATCACAATAAATGAATGAGTGAATGAATGAACGAATGAATAAATGGATGAATAAGACTGATCTATTATCATTATTATGTTTTACAATGGTTAATATCTGTCAATAAAACAAATTATACATATAATTATCCCTGTTAGCTTTCAACCCGTGTTTTCTACAAATATGCTTAGTGCTATTTAATAAATAACGTAATAATAAAATCCATATCAGTAGGTAATATAGAATAAAGTTTTTCCAAGTCGTTTGCGATTCAACAAAGTGACTTTGATAAGCGACTCGTAAATATCATAACATACAACTAAGCGTACCCAATTAAAGTTAATACACGTTAGTACACAAGCTTTTAGAAAGCTCAGCAATTTGTTGTATCCCCGAAGAGTTGGACCGAGCTCGCAAGACGAACTTAGCGGCTGCCTTTGTGTATTATACTTTTATTATTTAGACACCTGCTCTGCTATCAGCGAGTAAGCAAATTTCAGCAATGTCCTGTGAAAAATGATTAATTAATTAATTTAGTAATACTTTTACTTTAACATTACTGTCTAATCCCATTTCTTTCGATTAAGTGATCCGATAATATATTACATTATTATATTTTTACCATAAATCTATATAAATAACATTAAAAACGTAAAATGCAATACTAATTACATCAACAACAATCTACACGTTGTGGTGCTAGTTAGATAACTTTCGTTTAATAAGAATATTGTGACCATTAAAGGACGCTTATATGGGTACGCTAGTTCTGTACTAACCACGCTGCTTACACGTCCTGATTTTCATATATATAGTTTATACAAACTCGGCAATAATTTTATTTATACGTTGTGTAAGTTGCGTAATAGTATATTAGCATAAATTACTCATAGTTATACTATTGTAACTTCAGTTATTCTGTCCTTTAGTAAAATAATATACAGAATTGTATTTAGGAATTTATAGACATTTTCAAAGATAGTCTGCCATTTCGGCGATGGTGCTGCCATCCTGGTAACAGTGGTGCCCTCTGTTCAAGAACATCACGCGGGTGTAGTGTATATCTACATTTTCGTACAGTCTACGCGCTGTCAAGCCACCACAGAACAGGTTCTGTGTAGTTTGCAAACAAATGTTAATTTCCACACACCGTATTTTAGTTGTCTTTTATATTATTTATATTGAAAATATTCGCCGTTCGTACCTCGACGATGAAAGAACATGTGGTCTAAAGACCTAACCGGTTACTAGTAAATACTTAATAAACTTAGCTCCAGGGACAGTATTGTTTGTTGCTACCATTTTGCCCTGTTGGCTCCGACCTTTCAAATGCTTATAATCTCTTCTAGATTTGTGTATGCACAAACTTTGTTTTGCTGAACAATTTGGTTACCCAGATATTTACATTGCTGTTAATACACAATGTTATAAGTTTACAACTATGTATATTAATATATTATTTTATTTGATATTTCCAAATCTGCCCCTCTTCGCGCCGTATTCCTCATCCGTTGAGGGTCGTGACACCCTCGCGGATCACCTTCTTCTGTATTGTGTTGTACCAACGGTTACGGTTTACGGTCTACTACTAGGGGTTGAGCCTATGATCATATATCGGATACAAATTCGGACTCACAACCACTACTAGAAATATCAACAAAAATTCGACTATATGTAGTACTCGACTCGGAATTTAAACCCACGACCTCTAGATAAGCAGTCACGCTTACACTACCCGGCCATAGAGATAGTATCGACACATCTACATATACTACACTACAATACTACAAAACTACATAATTATAGAATAACTTTTAAACATATTTATTGATTAATAACACTCAACATCTATTTTCTTAAAGTATGAAATTAGTATATACAAATAATATAAATCGATTGTTTTTAAATCATAATTTCTCATGTAGGTACTGTGTTGACATAAATCTAATAGGGAGTATTGTATCAGATAAATGAAAAGTTAGTACGTGGAGAAAATTCCTCTAATTAAATCATACTAATGTTCTCAGACCGTAATGTGGGCGACAATTTTGTACTGATATGCCATATTTATTTTTAACTTGACAGAAATGTGACATGCTTTGTTTTTAATATGTGTATCTACGCCATTGTAGCGGGTTCAGCCCACTTTAGATTGTCTACTTTGCACAGATACATAATGGTGCAACAGATTCAAAATACACCGAAGAGAAATAAATTATCTGTGTAAATACCGCGTTTTCTATTAACAATTTGATGTGCATATGTACAAACATTTCAGATTCATTATCAACAAATTCATTCTGCAAGCAATAATTTTGTTTATGTTAAATGTGTATTGTTTATGCAACATGTATGTGTGTGTGACGTTACATGTACGCATGTATTATAGTGTTATGCCAAAGTGTGTGAGTTTACCCGCCAAAGGGATATGATAAAATTTACCTACTGCTTGGCTGGTTTTGCAGTTTTAATGTGTGTAATGATATCATAACATCGCGACAAAATTTTCTCGAAGGCGTAGACAGGGGAATGTAATACACACGATTGACAGATTTTGTGAAATGTCTCACGAATGGAATTAAGGGTGAGTGTTTTATCAGACATAGGGCGGATCATTTAGGAATCATTTGCCAATATAGGGTATGGTACTATATATTATGTATATGGATTGCATATGTACATAAAAGTTATTAATGCTTATTGTAATAATTGCTGACTGTCTCATTGTTCTAGGGGCTGTAAAAGCAACAGCTAGTCGAAACATTCGCATTGAATTATATATTTCATTATTATTTCATCAGCAATGAGTGTAAGTTGTAGCTATGTAAATTTAAACAAAACTTGCGCGCGGCCCCGCAATAGCTCATCTAAACAAAACGTGACCTCTGCATTCGGGAAACATTTCAAGTCCATAGAAGGCTGTCTTTTGTAACGGCGAAATCTGTTTTCGTGAAACATACGAGTGTTATACTCTTTGCACCGAAAATTTCTACTTAAATGCGAGACTTAGTGACATGTTATTTTCTCTTTTATGTTGCATGATTTGTGTTAAAAAGTGCCAAAAATATAAGCTGAGAACCACAAAGACTAATTATTATTACTTACCATCACGCCAGATTTTTTAAGGGGTAGGCGGAGAGCATCGACTGACAAATATCATATAATACATATATACGTTCGTCGCTCTATTCATACATATACGTTAATTTATAATAGGTAGGTATAGTTTATCAATTGACTGCCTCATTGGTCGTGTTGGTTGCAAAGGGATTGCTGATCGGGAGGTCCTAGGTTCAAATTCCGAGTCGGGCTCTACTGGATTTTTCTAATTTAGATTTACTAGTTCTCCCGCGGAGTCTGCAAATGTGCCCGGTGTATTACAATAGGCTCATCACCTATTCCGTGGGACGTGAACGTAACTGGTGAAACGTGGGAGCGTACTACAATCCTTTGCCTACCTCTTCAAGATTACAGGTGTGATGTTACATCGGGCACATTTCCAGACTCCGAGCCATGTGTAGAAAATCTAATTTAAATTAGAAAAATCCGCTAGTTATTGACTCGGTATTTGATCCCAGGCCCACGACAACACGACAACGACAACGACAACACGACAACGACCGCAACAACACGACCAACACAACGGGGAAGTACGCGACCATTATGAAATAGTACATACAATATTAGCAATAATCCGCTTACTGGCGCCCGCACGGTCAGATTAACGATCGAAGGTTTACAAGAACATGTGTGACACTTTCACAACAGTACTCTAATGTTAATATGTAGGTCTTTTCTCTAACCACAACTCTCAGGGACCATATTATGGAGTAACGAATATGAAAGAAGCAAGATAGTTATGTTGGTATGGTTATTTACCGCTCGATGCTTTGTCTGCTCTGTAAGGAACCTGGCTTGATGATATATAATATATTGATAGTGACTCTAATTTGGTTTTCTATACATATGTCTTTTATATGAAGATTTCATCACGCTCGGTAATCATGAACCTGTCTTAGTCCACCATTGGACCAATTGCTCCTCTAATAAAAGCGGAGTTTTGTCTATTAGTTTTCGAAGCTTTTGTAAATCATTTTATATACAGTGTTCAGTGCATTAGACTTGACGTCTGTATCCGATCTCAAATAGAACGGAAATCCGTCACGGAGTCAGTTATAAATCCATGACTAGTCTTACGGGAATAGATGGGAATGGCTCATTTAATGCTTGGTTTTATCTAATACCTGAAGCCGTAAGACACGATTGCGTACTTTTTACGTAACACCCCGCCTGTAATCTCGGAAGAGATAGGCAGAAGAATGTAGAAAACTCTCACGTTTTACTAATTACGTTTACGTAGTTTTTAGCAATGAAAAGGGATTATACGGTGAATTTTTGTAGTCGAAACCTTTAGCCACATTTTAAGATGGGGCTGAAGTTTTACATGATAACTGTAACTTTCAATAATACACACACTTATCTATAGTAAAACAAATGGTATGGTAAAAGTGGCACTATTAATTTTTGGTTACCAATTTTTATATAATTTTTATATAAATAATATGTCAACTATCATCATGTCTATATATCTTGGTAGAAAATGTAGATAAGTTTCTGAAAAAAAAAGCATACTATTGAAAGGGAGAATGAATGTTTCTTTTATGTCAGCTTTGTAGTGTTGCCATTAATAAAAGTTCAATACAATGACACGTCCCACGCCGTGATTAATTCGCCAATTCGCGAGAGTGCAGGCGCTGCTGCACCTGCGTTTAATGCATCCATCGCCGTGACAAATTGAATCACTTCAAGATATATTCTTTCCATTATTTTTAGCAGACTTATATTAAGTCTGGAGACTTTATACTCCACAAAAAACGACTAAAGAATTACGTTTATTACATTATTTTTAGTAGACATCTATTATGTCTGGAGTCTTTCTTTACACTCGTTTTTTATTGTAAACTTTAGATGCATTTAATCAAGTGTAGATTCAAACAAGGCAGAACGTAGTTTAAAAAAAAATGAACAGTTTTGTAGGATTCAGTCTTCAGAATAGCCAACATCTTATAAAAAAATCTTGCATGACGTTTATAAACGTCACAACAAAACAGCAAAATATAATAAATACAGCAATACAGCAAAACCTCACAACTTTAAAAGGATAGATATTCGTAATTGTATATTCAGACATAGAAAAAAACATACAAAACTATTTGTCCCCGAGTGGAAGTTGACCTTACAGCCCCGGACTGAGTAGTCAGTACCAATGTCACAGAACAAACTGGCCAGTCAATAAATAACTTGATCGTCTAGTATGTGGAGGTGTATTAACGTTTACCTTCAAGCCATCGAAAATGTACAACACAGTGGTTCAAATAGCACGAGAACTACAAAAATAGAAAAATTTAATGAACACTTCTCAAGGTCACACGAACCTAAATCGATGGACCAATAAATAACTTATTCCGGCTACCGGAAACAATACCTCATTTATTCATAGCTGCGCTCGTAACCACCACTATGTATGTATAAGGGTTTGTTACACTGTTGATTTATGATTCTTATAACAAGCCCTTACTGTCTCATTACTTTCATTGGTTTTCGATTTTAAAAATTACAATTGACAAAACATTAAAAGTACATTAAAAATACTTAAAATTTAACTTTTAGTTTTGACCACGTTACTTTGAACAATATATGAGTAGTATAACAAATTCTAATTAAAATATGACTGCAGCGATATACATAAATGTATATTTGTTCATTAGTAAACATTTAAACATCATATATTTACTGTATTGCTTACCTCAGTAATTCCACAATATGGTAAGGTAAAGTAAGAGGTAAGCTTAAGGTTAGATGTAGAAGCTGAATTATTTCATTACTAAAATGTACTAAATTGTCACCTTAAACTGAAAATATTTATAGATTTTTTTTGGAGGCTATTTTACTAAGAAGTTCTTCTGTTTTGGTACGCTCAGCTCTTTAAGTTATATTTATACCACGATTTCAATCCTATTAAACTAAACCACTACCCTCTCTGTACGTGAATTTAAAACAGTAGTAATAATCATATTTGCGAAACCAAAATATAAAACACATGATCATATTTCTATAATACTAAAGCTTATTGAGTTTCTCTTCTTATCTCTCTCTATCTCTTATATCATCATTGTAATCATAACAAACATTATATCGCGGTACTTGGCAGATCGTCTAGTGGTAGAAATCTTGTGATATTTGGCAAACTTTTGAATAGAAGTCTTATAAACGTATATTATACTGAAGGTATTGGCTTAGAATAGAAAAATAATAAATTATGACATAGGCTTCGAATAGGTGGGGATATGATATGCGAAAAGATGCAAACAGAAGGAGAATACACTATGGACAAGACAAGGCATTATGGTGTTCATTAGGAACGTCCTTTGACTAGCATGAATGATGATAAAATTATGAATACTTCACAACCATCTTTACGAGTAACGTATCTGGTGATAGCTAAGATTTCTACGATCATTAAAGAGGACAATAATTTGAATAGATCGCTAATATTGAGACCAGTATGCTTTCACAAAAGCGTTATCTAAGACACATTCGATGTCTAGTGTGTTTGTATAGGTGCAAATTACAACTTTTATAATGGAACATTACTAAGCATCCTGATATTTATTGCCAAAGTAAAGACCAGCTGAATACTTTTGAATACTCTTTTATAACATCACGCTTGTATTTCCCCGTACGAGTAGATAGAGAAGTGTGGTACACTTCCGCAAATCATCACTCGTGTTATTCGTCCCACCATCGAATAGATGGCGAGACTGTCGCCCTACACCGGGACATGTCTAGACTCCGAGTTTATACCACCAATAAAGAATATCCTCACGACTCGACCACCAGGTTATGTGTTTCATTATCTTTTCATCTACTCATCGAAGTGACGAGAAATTGCTTGTTATTTGAAATGCAAACAAAGGTTCTTGGCATCAAATAGACAACAAAATGCCAAACCGATGTCATAAAACTTTCTCAACGCGGTGCCAAATTTTCTTTTACTTAGCTATCAACGGAAGTGAACGGACCAACTTGGATTCAAATTATGGCAAATTGCAGACAAAATGATGCCATTTAAAAAAAGCATTAAAGTCAAAAATATTTTGAACGTTTTTTTTTGTTTCGTGCCAGAAATAGTAAAGGCGTTTCGTGCACTTTAAAGTGGAGTGGTAAATGTTACGTGGCCGTTTTTATGAGTTGTGCGCTACCAAGGGCTCTTTAAACACTCGGTACTGGTTATTCTTTGGCATCGCTTGCTAATTTTTTATAACCAGTTAGGTACCTAGTGTGGCTCATATATAAATTGCCTCTACATTTATTTCATCAAGCCGTCCTTGTAATTCGAGAATTACTGTTAGAGAGTTAGAGAAAAAAGCAATTAACCTATAAAATATGCCTGCCATTGTCACCTTTCCAGGGACGGTATTAAATGTTACCATTGTGAATTACAATATTGGTTTTTTTCCGACCCCGTTATCGTTATGCTGTGGCAACACGGGTCTACTATCAGTGAACACATTTTAATATGCAATAAAAAAAAAAAAGTAACTTCACGCCTGTAATCCCCGAAGAGGTAGGCAGAGGAATGCAGAACACTCCCACGTTT
>DWTO01001367.1:0-16466 GCA_018244755.1 Jemadia pseudognetus
ATTATAAATACATAAACATATATATATATATATATATATATATATATATATATATATATATATGTTTATATATTTATAATTTAATGCCACTCTACTCTTAGAACCTGTTACATTATTTTAGTTTGCCTGTTTAGAAGACGAAACTTTATTTTTATTTTTTAACAATCGCCCGAATAAATACCTGACTGTACGAGTTGTGCAATGATTCGACAGACAGTAGATACGAGTATGAGTTATGTATGTATAAATGCATTGCGTTATTGCACGGAAGTAATATAAACAATCAACAAGACTTAATTGTTAAACGACTTTAAAAAAACTGTCAGAAATCACACGAGATATTGCTAAATAACACAATGCTATTAATTAGTGCCCTAACGTTAGTTATGAAGGTTATTCGAGTCTCGTTTACATTTGATTTACACTTACATTGGCCAAGTAGCCAGTGAGAGATATCGTCTGTATTATATAAGTCGATCAAAATGTGTACTGGGTTATTTCACGTATGTTTTTATGGGATAGTCCGACTATTTTAGGACTTATCCTGGATTGAATTTAGTCTCCGCAATGGGCTTGTCACGTTTCGCTGAAGCTTATAAAGAACTGATACATAAACATGTATATATATAAATGAGTGCTATGTGCATATAATCATATACTCGTATATAGATAGATACCCACGAACGGCACACATAATAATACAATTGTATCACTTACTGATGCCAGTCTGTATACGTGGACACTCTCAGTGCGACTGGTCAACTAATTTAAGGTTGTTTAGCGAGCTACAGAGGGCTATGCTTGGCGTCTTATTGAAATATCGAATCCCAAACGAGGGGATCCGACAGTGAGAGAGAACCAAAGTTATCGTTATAACCCGATCAGAAAGCTGAAGTGGCAGTGGGTTGGTTACATTTGTCGCGGAACCAATAACAGTTGGAGTAGACGTATTCGGGAGTGGAGACCACGGCTTGGTAAGCGGAACGTAGGACGCCCCACAATTAGGTAAAGTGACGAGATGCGCAAAGAGGCCGGCATCGGTTGGATGCAAATAGTTGAAGATCGAGTTCAGTGGCGTGCGATTTGAGAGACCTATGTCCAGTAGTAGCTGAAAGTAAGTAATGATGATGATGATAAATGTACACTCATATTTTAACAGTTTAGTTGTATCATCCACATTATAGTTTTACTTATAGTAGGTGTAACTTTACTTCACATACACGTATCTAAAAATGTTTTGCTTAATATGTGACACGTGTAGGCTTTCCACGCCCATTGCGAATTAATTTTAGCAAAGTAAGAAAGAAACAAGCTAAGGTTTCGTACTGAACTCATTAAAAACGAGTTCCGTTTATCACAGGCTGCCTACCTGAGTAATAGCTACTTATGAACTGGCGAGTTTTTCAAAATGATGTTCTGATAATTCTAATTGAGATTAAAAGTAAAGGTTGTACTTAGTGTTCCCAATTTTGAGAAATATCACACGTGTAATATATTTGAATAAATGTGATTTGATGTGGATATTGTTGAATTTTTTTTTCCTTTTGAAACTAGGATTGACAAAAACTACATTTTAAATACAAATGTATTCTCTATATAGCCTCTTCGGTTTATTCAAGCTCGACAGCCCTGTATCCCCTTACAATTACAACCCCTGTCTGGAACAGCCACCCTCGTCGGGCAAAACCACTTGCTATTTATTCTTTTATAACGTTAACTTGTACGTATACATTTCTCAACTCGATTGGAATATTCAAATCATGACTTTCCAATTAATTTCATCAACCCTTATCTCCCTGTAACAGCGCGCGACTTCGCCTGGCGTCCCCCGCGTAGCATTCCCAAAGCAGTGAAACCGTGTATTTCTTTGAAAGGAGAATTTCATAAATTGCTTACAAATTTGTATATTCATAAATTATTACCAAGAAATAATCCTCTTTTCTTTTTGATGAATAGTGAATTAACATAATGAATATCAGAAAATTTGTTGACGTCGTACGAAATTGACTGAATTAGCTCAAGCAATTTTCTATGAAAGGTTTCCTTTCAAAACAAAATAATTATCGACTGTCTGTACACGTGACGGAGTTTGGAAGGGTGCGTCTGCGGCTGCGACGTTCGTCTGCGTTTTGCGGCTGCGATGTTCGACTGCGTCTTACCGTTGCGACGTTTGCCTGCGACTTGCGGTTGCATGTTAGTCTGCGACTTGCGGCATACGTGAGTAATATTTTTGGATTATTGCTATAGTGGGCTCACCTGAGAATAACTTTGGAACATTAAACAGTGTAAAATATTTTAAACGTTGGTCTAGCTAATTTGAAGTATTTAATTCCTAAAATAATAAAGTTTTGTAAACACTTCACTTGTAAACATTTCGCTTTCACTGTAGAAAACAGCTACACAAGATTGCTATTGCTCTTAGAAGCTGTAAATTTCTACTCAAGATATACAAACCGTAATTAAATCGTAACCATTTACGTAAAGACTATTTAATTGGTTGCTCTAAAAACGTTGTTATAGACATAAGTAGGAGAAACGTGGCGACGCCAATAAAACAAGATGGCGGTAATCTGTAAAAAATTGTAGCGTGGTAGATAACGGAACGTGTATAGGCTTAGTCTAATGTGTACTAACTACTAACAGTTACAAGATAGCCTACAGAATCATGTTATAATTGAAGCCTTTTTTCTTCCAGAGCCCGGGTTCAAATCCTGGCACGTTTTAAGATTAAATATCAAACTTATTAAATATTAACCTATTCTCTTAGGCGTGTAAAGTCTGCCCCGTACTTGGTCAGCGTGGTAAGACTTAACCTTCTCACTCTGAGAAGAGATCCACCCGTTTTTCTAATGGAATACTAATGAGTAATTACAGACGATGTTATTGTTAACTAACATTACCTGACAATTCTATTTCAGATCTATCCCGAAATATATATGTAATAGCCTCTCACAGCTTCTGAACATGAAGATCTTCATTGCCGTAAGACGCAGCCGCAAGCCGCAGCACCGCATGTCGCGGTCGTTACTGGCACTCATCGTGTGGATAGGTCGTCACACCTTGATGACGCAATATGTATCTACAAAGGCCATGAAAGTTTCCCTAATGGCCTATAGACGTTTTGTCGATGATGTAAAAATATAATAGGTGCCAATAAAGTGTTTACAATGCGTTTCGATAACAGGTGATGCTGGCATGACTTGCCTTTGTTGCATATGTATTGTTAAAAACACACCAGTCATGGTTCCTTGTGAAGTCGTGAAGGCGTGTGAAGTCTGGCAACCCGTGTTTGGCCAGTGACGTAGACTATGTCAGGCCTCTCCTGAGTGGATACCTGGCTCAATCAGTGGGTCTATAAAAGGATTGAAAATAAAAAATGGTGTAATACATGGGGCGGACGTAATGTTAACGACATCCAGCCCTTAGTGGATCAGAAGCCGATCAAGGGTCACCACAATTTCTTTTAATTGACCATCGTGAATGTTAGCAAATGAACTACATATTCTTCGAACACTTTAACGGGATTTGGAAAGTCTACTTAAGTATTATAACTAAGAAATGGATTTAAATGTATCGTATGATTTAAATATATCACATCAAGTGATGGTCACTGGTCTAACGGTCGCGTTCTGTTTGAACTCAAACGAGCTATTTAGTTTGGCATATAGACTTATTTTTAGTTCAGTTGGAACAAACAATGGCAATAGGCTCTGTATCTGTTCCATGGTGGGAGGTATACGGGCTGGTGTATATCGGGAGTAGGTATAGTGTATTCCTTACCTACCTTAAGGAAATGTAGGCGTGATGTTTTAGAACACAAAATAACTCCAACGAAAAGTGAGAAAAATACGAGTGTAATCGCTTCCGTGTCGCTTACAAAGAGATGACTTTCTTTGGAATGGAGGAAATTGTGCACTAACAGGAATTCCACGTCAGGTAATGTACCTGAAAATCTCAAAGGGATCTTCTGAGACGCGTCTGTTGCTTTTAGATGCTTTCAGCTTAGAATTGTATTATGCTTTGTGGGGTACGTAACGGATATGGATAGAATGTTCTCAATCATTGCAATTGTTTCAGTGTGTACATGTATATTGTTTTCCAGTGAGTACATGTTGGTATATTGTTTTCCAACAAAAAAGTAATTATTACAATACCTCAGGAAGGTCGTTGACTTTGCGCTTGTATTGCGACATTTTTGCACCATTACGCTGCGAAAAGACGCCCTGTATAAAGGCTACAGTTTATTACGTAACAATTTTATGTAATATATCGAATTTGCGGCTATAACTGACGTTAAGTTAGCCACCGCAGCAGACCTAGATACTGGACGAAGGAGTGAATGAGCAACGTTTGAGTAGACGTCTTTCGCTAGTTGTGTTATTGTTACATCTTGCCATTAGTTGCATTCTTGTGAACCTTACATGACAGCTATCATACAATGGAATGTTAATTATCCCTACAATATTGTTTGAATTTGGAATCTCTTCAATGACAACTATACTTTATACTCCGGACCGAACTGTCTAAGTAAAGATACATAGTAGCAATTAAAGTGTGGACATACTCGTATTGTTGCAGTCGTACCTTTCCAGGTTATAGGGATACAGAGTCCTATGAACTATTGTTAATTCCTTCAATTACTATTATTAATTATCCTAACCAACATGAAATATTACTTACGTAAAGCACTTAATTTAAGTCAGGAAACTATGCTGTCAAGTCTGAAGCACGTAAGTATTAACTGTGCCCGTGACCTGAGGATTACCTATTCGCCTAACGATCACCTAATGACCTATAGTATAATAAAGGTCAGACTGCCATGCTATGCAAATTTCCAGATAGTTTCAGGAATGTAAATGTACACTAAGTATTTGAACGGAAAGTATGTTAAAACATAGTTACTTATATATTTTTTCATATTAGGTACGATGCTAATTGATATCCGGTGATATGAATGGTGAAGGATCAATGATTTTCATAGACAGGTGACTAATGTCATTTTATCAAACAATTTATAACAATCGTTTCACAATCGACCACGTGTCTGTTCAAAACTAGAAAGTCGAAGGCCATAGTCTAATCTATTTGTTCTGAACTCACGTGAGTCTATACACATACAAAACATAGGTAAGCAGTCGTCAAAGTTAGAATTGCATTATGGTATATATTATGTAATCACATAAGTTCCGGTCATCATCACCAGTCTATCCCAGTCCACTGCTGGACATAGGATTCTCCAACAGCACGCCACTGAGTTCGATCTTCAAATCGTTGCCAGCCATTTTGCGTACACGAGTTACGCACTCCACCTAGCTAAGACACTCAGAGAAATTTCTAAGTGAATTTGATCAAAACGAATTCTACACGGGTTTTGTGACATTGAGGTCATTGAACGTTCCATTTATCGAGTGTTCTATGTTCGTGAGATGATACTTTAGTCACTGCGTAGAGAAATTTTATCTTATTATTGTTTTATCTTATTTGAAAGGTGATCGTCCTTGTCGATTCGTATCATGTGACTTTCAAGTACGACACGAGAGATAAATACATTCACTATTTAAATTTTTGCAAGACTTTCTTTAATGAAATGTACCATGTACGGATGTACGATGAGAGATTACATTTAATTAAATCTTTCTGCATGTTAAGAAAAAGCTTCGTTGCTAAAATGGATGCTAGTACGATTGCTGATTGAGAGGTTCTGGATTCGTTTTTATAGTCTGGTAGGTATTATTGGATTTTTTAACTTAGATTTTCTAGTAGTGATTCTGAGTATGGATTTCTGCCCGATATATGTCAATAAGCTCACCCCAATCCTTGGTGGGTTGTGAAATTTTACAAATGGGTTGTAAGTATGTACTACACTCCCCTGCCTAATCTTTCGAGGAATACAGGCGTGAAGATAACGTAAATTATTTTATCTAAAGTTGGCATCAAAGTCATGAAGTAAGAATTTTTAGGTAATTTTCATAGTAAACTACGCATTGAACACAGATCAAGTAATTTTCCGTTAAAAGAGATTGCCGTTATCTGCATCTAAATCATATAATTCTACGTAGGAATGTAAGGAAATATTTTCTTCCAACTTATTAGATATGAATAACAATTTCGATTCACGATATGATAATATGAGGATCACAAAATTTGAAATTAATAGAACAAATTTACCATCCATTTTATTAATATGTTAAAATATATGGTATATCTTGCATCTCACGTGGCCTGGTTGCTTGTTGCTACACTGCAGTCTGGTTAATCAGCAATTTTCTCTGCACTTAATTAGAGCTATTTACATCGTAATTGTCTCCGCCACTTTTGATTTTGTGCATGCATGTGTTTATCTTCGTTCCATTTACAACCAGGTATTTGATTAATTACTGAATTTTTTTATAATATCATCATCATCAATTTAATACACGTTATTTATAATGTCTATTGTAAAGGACAATTTTGATTTTCAAGATGTCGTTTGTTGTATTTGGATATATGGAAAATTAAAACTTATTTAAATAAAATGGGAAACTATAGGTAAATATAAGTAGAATACGTTTGTGTCGAATTTCATTAATGAAGGTATTAATCATCTTTCAGGATTGAATGGAAAAAATACCACTAGCATACAATTTCTCTTAATTATCAGAAGCGAATATGCGTACGATAATGTCAATATAAAATCTTGTGTCCAAGCAACACGAATCGATATTTCATACTAGGTTCAATTAATAATTACTGGGCTCAGTTAATAATTAATGGACTCAATTCGGTGAAAATAACAACTGGGTTATGTTACGAACGTGATTAATTCAAAGAAATCGGGTCGTAGGAGCGTCTGTACAAATATCAGTAGGTATATATGTACATAAATGATATCGATTATTTGAAATATCGTATACGTGTTTACCAATTCTGTCACTGGCTGTAAATACCTTAGTACATTAAATGTTTGTAGGACGAGTTACACTATTTCCTCTACGTGTGAGGATATAATTATCGTTACGATAATAAGTATTTATGAATTTTTAAATATGTAGTTTAACATCTGTCTGGTCATCATAGCTTACTACATTACATTACTAACTATACAGGACCTATGTCCTGTATATTAGTAATTAAATGCCCGTGATTGAAGTTGTTCGATCATATTAAGAAGATAGGTATCTATTGTAATATTTAAAGGATCAATTGGAGTAGTCACTCAATATTAAGCACGAAGCTAGTGAAATAACAACGAAATGATCTCACGATCAACGAGGTTCGACATAAACGTTACCAGTCAATCTATTTGTTTACGCAAAATTCCTTTTATAATTCCGAGCCTCTTATAGTAAATAACATCACGCCTATAATCCCCGCAGAGGTAAGCAGAGAGTGTAATACACTCCCACGTTTCACCAGGGTCACTTATCCTCTGGCTAGTTATACTAACCAGACGATAAGTGACCCTAACATAACTTGGGACAGAGCTAAGTCAAACGTTTGTGCAGATACAAAATATACAATGTTCTACAAAAACTAACTTGTACTGCCAAAAGGATGACGTAAGATCGGCGGAAGGATATTCCAGTGCGTCTTACTGCAGACAAATTGCTGCAGTGCCGCGAACAGTATTCTAAGATATGAGGATATATGAGTATATAAAGTATCTACATATAGGTAGACACGTGGTGTAAATTCAAATTGTTTTATTCACTGTAGTATAATGCCTGATTTGTTTTTAATGTACTCGTAAAGGGTACCCATATCTTATATACCCATATCTTTCCTTAATGCATGTTTTAATCTTTTACAGTTAAATTATCATTTAAACTAATTCAACGCATTCGATACGATCGTGAGCAAAGGTTCATAATAAAACAGAATTTTAAATTTTAAAATTTTAAGAATACCAGAAAATGTACATTCAACCATGCTATTTTGTCATTGAAATAGTCACAGCCGGCCGGCCGATTTTCTATTCGGTGTCTATACTATGTATAAAGGATTTTGATCTGATTAATATTTCCTAAGGTGCTTATTAATGAACCAGAAAAAAAGGTAGGTACAATATTTTAAGTAACCCTACATCTGAAAATATTTAAACAACTAAAGGCCAGTTGATTTTCGAGCAACCCACTTACATGGGTATTACGTAAGAACTGCCGAACTAGAGCCTTTTCCTTTAAAACTCCGTGTAGTGTTGGCAAGAGGACGGGCTATCGACCGCCGCAGTAGCCGCAGTGCATCACGTCGGATTGGAATTGGTTTTAGTGGAATCCTTCCAAAAATTATTGGAACACCGATTTTTTTTTATTCTGAACGAATTAGTGTTAAGCTTATTCGTAACCAGCCACAGAATGGCGGGTGTATTTAGAGAAGACTAGGCTGCTTTTTTATTTCCACTAAAATCAAATAACAGTACACAAAATTAATTTCGATATTTCAAAAGAAATTCAGAGACTTAGTTCCTATTTTTAATGTACACATTAAAAACAGAATGTGGGATTATATTATATTGGAATGAATTCTATAATATTCCTCATTTTAAAAACATAAAATTTTAATAAATCTAACTTTATTTTTGAATAATAAAATGGAATGAAAATCACATAATCAAATTAGGAATGAATTATTTAATAGATAAGGCAAACGGTGTAAAACTTACAATATAAATTTTTATCAATGTTTTTGCATAATACTTAAGCGCATACTGCTAAATAAATGTACTACTAGACTTTCATCTTTATTGCATTTGTTGGACGAACTCTAAAGTTTAAGTAATTTTTATTTCTTTATTCTTTGGGCATCGCGTATATGGAGTTTTATGTAGAGATAGAATTAAGAATCGCATCTTCTCCATAGCGAGATATTTTCCGAGGCAGTGGTAGTTTCATTTTCACGTAAAAAAAGTGTGCAAAGGAAACAATTTTGAAAAAATGCCATTTGAATTAACTCGCTGGTTATCGGATGTGACAGCGAGTAACCAAAACCACAAGCTTTAAATTGACGGCATGTTAATACCATTTTTTAAAATATAATATGCAAAATTAAATCACACGTAAAAACAATCTCAATATCGTTTTTTCTCATTATTAAAGTTCATCCATATAATGTTCCAAAACAATTCAAATTTGATTTGTAAGTTTGAATCTCTGCGCCTGTCTGAGCTAATTCAGCGCTGAATCGTCAAATCATTCCCGTCTACCGAACACGAGCCCGTCTAGCGAGTTCCGCGAAAAGCTAACGCTAGCCCAATTACACTGTAAAGTGTACTAAGGGAAAATTCTAATTATCTCTGCATTTATATTCGCCGTTTAACGATTTAAGTTGGAGCTTTCCTCAGTTCTTCTTAATCACTTATTTGCGCAATTTTTCGCATACTGCACGCGAATTGACGTTTGTTTGTTACCATGGTTACCAAGCCAGAAAGTCGGAAAGGTGGTCGCAGAAAGGATTTCTGGTGATCGCTTTTTGATCAATGTATTTCCTTACTTGTTTTCCCACGCATTATTTCGCCCCTTTATTTTTCAGTTTCTGCAACTCTGTAAGTTCTGCAGTGTTCTTTCAAGGCTTGACTTCAAAATTATTGGGCTGGGTATTCCTATATTTTTTGTTTAGACTCAAGTTTAATGAAACAGTGATTAATGAAACTTAATTTAACTGCCTTATTATATAATGACAGATAGTCTCCTTGATTTTGGTATTGCATAAACAACTGGTCAGCGAGGAGGCCTGGTTCAATCCCTGGGTCAGGTTCTATTGGACTTTTTAACCTGAAATTCCTAGTACTAGATCGGAGTTTAGATTTGCGCTAGGTGTATGAAAATTCTACCCTCTTTTCTACAGCAGGACGAACATAACAGGTGAGTCCTGGAGTGTACTACGCTTTTCTACCTACCGCTTTAGGAAACCACACACGTAATGTTATGTCTTTTTAATGTTATGTATTACTTAAAAATTTTTAAATAAATCTGTCGTCAGAGCTATTCTTCAGACGATATGAAAAGATTAGTCTTATTTGTGACTATTGAACTCTTTTGTGAATAGCTTTCAGGTCGATTCCGTTAATGGCTCTAATTCTTTTTAATATACGAGTATGTCTACTTAGTTTTAATATATTTTCTGTAATATAAGCAATCATTTATTGAACGTCACTGTTTTTATCGTTCCGCTTCTGAAGAATTTCCATTTGCATAAAATAAATTCCACTTTCAATATTACAGCGGTGGACTTTTCGTCTGTCTTGGAAAAATCGTCTTTTCAATATCCCTAGATTTAGTATATGCTATTACAATTTAGAATGGCCCGCATTCTGGTGACATCTAATATTAAGCAGGGAAAAATATGATTTTTTGTATCAACCATTGAAAAAAACTAAATCTATTTTTAGAATATCTTGTTTTCTCATAATGATGCAATACTTTTGGACAGAACTTGAGTAGCTCTAAGAAGTTTTCCAACAAAGTACGCTCAAGCTATTACGGAATTTAATTGTAAATGTCAGAAGTAATACTAACGATGTTCTACATATTTGTAAAGTAACAAGTAAAAAAAATACTTTTATACAATCCGCAGTTCGTCGCCATTTAGCTTCGGAAAACAAATCGCTGATGGTACTTGTTAACTAAAACATCTTATTTATATATAACGCAGTAAAGATCAATTCTTGCGATACCGCTAGAGGGTATATCGGAACAAACTTAGATTGTTTGCTAAATAACCGGCTATATCAATGTACATAGATGTTCAGTTTCATATTATATAGTGAAGGAATAGTAACTATAATAACCTACTCAATCGTTAAGTAAAGGAAACATCATACCTGTAATTCCCGAGGAGGTAGGTAGAGAAGTGTAGCGTGCTCCTACGTTTCACCAGTTACGTTCACGTCCCACTATAAAATAGCTGGTGAAGCTATTGTCATACACCGGAAATATATTCAGACTCCAAACCATTACTAGAAGATCTAAATTAGAAAAATCCAATAGTGCCCATCCCGGCATTTGAACCCAAGACTTTTCGTCGGCAGTCGCGTTTGCAACCAACACGATTAACGATGTGGTTGAGTTGTATGCTTGTTTATTGCTAGACTTTGTCTTATGAGAGGTTTTCGACTTTGATACCATTATTGAGTAAGTGAAGTCTGAGTCCAATATTTGTGTTTAAAAGTCATGATGATGATGACCCTGATAGTACACTTCCATGTATAAAATATTCCACAGTAAATCAGCAGACGGATGGCCGCTAGTAGAAATTTGTCAAAAAAACTTCACTGTTTCTCAAGAAACATTAGGTTGTCTATCAATGGTGGCATCACCAGGTAACAGTCGCCAATCTTTATAGAGAAACTTCGGGAGCGCGTAACTTTCAAAAGAGGAATAGGTCACAAAAAGAACGTAACTATGATTATAAGTATGGACTGATAATACCAGGTACAGTGCGATTTTAATTTTCTGCGGTTGATTCATAAATCCATTATCAGTGACATCGCAAAAGCCGTTGCGTCGCTTTGAATACTCAAGTAAGTTTTAGTAAAATGAAAAAGTTTATTTAAATTCTCCGAACCGATCGTTGACCTGTCTGATATAGGTCAGTCGGGGAGAAGAACCTTCGGCGAGCATACTTAAGATCCGTGTATCGACCGCTATGTCCTCAAGTGGCTAATGTACGTGCGTAGTAATGCGACTATCGCGTCGGAAAAAAGGTTTCTGTTATGAGACAAAAACAATCATTGTAGTTTTATTTTATCACCAAAATATATTCTCTACGTACGGACCTTTTTTACTAACGTGTCTCGTATTATGCGCTAGTGTTTGTTTGACATATTTTTGTCCAACGCTCCGCTATATAATATTTTGTTAATTGGGCATAGAAAGGTATAAAGCTTAACTGATAGATGTAATTCATTAAGAAGACTGTAAAGTGATTGTGAATTGTCGAAATAATGGAATACTTATTATACAGTTTTGTAGTTATAGTTTTGTACCACATGTAGCTACAATATAATATTTCGAAAAATATGAAAAAGTGTAAGAGAAAGTGCAATAAATAGAGAAAGCGAGTGATAAAGAGATCGAATAACATTTTATCCGAGACAATTGATCACTAATTAATTAGACAGAAAATACATAATTTACTATGAAATCTAAAAAACTTATTTAATCTGAAATTTATATCTGCTCATAGTAAACATTCTATGTATATCTATTTGTATAAAAGCAAATTAACGATTTAGTACAACGCGTGAGTACTCAAAATTACGTGCTAATACAAATTCAGTTTTTTTGCTCTGGTGTAAGCAAAATTTTAGGCCAATATTCGATATAGTTAGGGTCAGACCGAGCCGTCAGATAGTGTCAGCGTCAGTAGCTGATGTATTATGTATCATAACATTTTTGATAAGGGTCATTTATGCTATCTAACAGTACTCAGGTTCAGACGAACTGTCTGACATAATTTTACGCAACCTACACGACTATCGATAAAATATATTGTAAGGGCTCTCCCACACCCGTAATTCCTATTTTCTTGTTTCTATATACCTACATTTTTATATTACATCCTGTCAGAATTACGATAATGACCCCTCATAAATTTGCTTAATTTTTCTCAAATGAGTTGGCGTTGTTGTACGAAATCAATAGTAATTTGTATAACACGTATAACATCACGCCTGTATTTATTCGAAGAGTAGGCAGAGGTAGTTTCACCGTTCATCGGCCATATTATGCGTCCCATGGAATAAAGCGTGAGCCTAATATAGAATCCAAGAATATAGAATCCGTGCTAGTATTAAGAATTTTAAGTAAATTTTTCAATAATATTTGACATTTTATTTTAATATTTGACAAATATTTGACATTTTATTTAAATCCATCTCTCTTTTGATTCTCCCTTTGAAATTCTAAATACCAAAGAAATGAAGACGGTCTTTCATACCATTTCATTTAACTAAAATATAGCTTTTCCGAGAAACAGACCACTTCGTCTATTTCTCGGAGCAATAAATTTTTCAATCTCCTTTAATACATCCTGTTGTGCTGTTCCCATCGATACAGGATATTGCTCCAGTAGTGTCAACAGGAAGCTATTATTGGAACAGGGAATCTCTCCTTCGGGATAGACAAAAGGTACCTTTACGTAAAAGTTTATATACAGAGACAGGGTTCACGTATCTACGAGTACCTATTGCTTAGGAATTTACTACAAAATTGCCTGATTACGGTCATATTAATGATAGGGCACGAGTTATGTGATTGATCGAAGTAAATGATTTGCAAAAAAGCAGTATAACGTTTTTAACGGCTCTTTGAGAGTTCATGAGTGATGCGTGATGGTCACTATCATAAGGCATGTACCTGCACGTTATCCAAGTCTTGATAGGAGATCACTCTTTATTACATATGAATGTCGTTACTAGTGTAAATCGAGCTCTAACCATCTTTGTAAAAAGTTAGCGTGGTAACAGTTGGAAAAAAAGAATGCTCCAATTAACGATGTCTCAGAAGCCGTTTTTTGTTTGAGCAGTGGTTCATGATTCTTCTACATTCAAGAGTTTGAATGGTCAGGTCTTTGATGTGCTGTTCAGTGACTCATTTACCTAGTATACCTGTATATCTAGACCTATATGAGCGGCCGAACTAGTTAAGAGAATATTGTCAGTAACATAAATACTTCGAATGTCTGCAGTATTTATTGGAGGTCATTAGTTCATGGTGTCATTAAAATCGAACACGATAAGGATGTTAATGCACGTACACACATTACTGTCAAATACGGTTAGAAGTTCCCAGTACAGTTCACAGGGCGGGTCACGCGAAACGTTAAAAACAAACACTCTGTATAAAAGTTCAAGGCAGGATGAGGTTGTTGCCCTGAATAACTGACGAATTGGAAGGCAGCCCCGCGCCGCAATAAACGACGCAACCAATCAGCGCTCAGCCCGCGCCACCGTTATTGGTTGATATCACAAAGCGTGAACTTTGACTTGGATAGAGGAGCATAAAAATGTTGAGGTTATATTAGAATTTTATTCGGCTTCATAAGTTCGTACCCTGAAAGGGTGTTTTTATGAGCAATGCACAAAAGCGGGCAAATTGATTGATCGCGCTTCAACGCCGCTGCTCTAGAATATGCTGCGTGAATTCAAAATCAACGCGTACATGAAGTAGGAACGATAGGTAAGTGGTTTAGGATTCAGCCTCATACTCTTGGGGTCTTGATTGAAATGGAACAGATTTAACATCAAAGCTATAAATGCGACATAAAGCATTGTGAGGAAAGTTGTACATCTTAACGTAACATCACGCCTATAGTTCCCGAAGAGGTAGGCAGAGGAATGTAGAACACTTAGAACATCTTAGAATTCTCGTAGTAGACTAGTGAGTGTATCGATCACTTTCAGTCTGAGAAAAATCCTTTGTCCACCAGTGGAAGGACAATAGGGTCTACGACAATGATGACTATATTTGACAAATTTTTGGGGAGATATCATGCTGAGGGACTTCTTATGCCTGCATGCCTTGCGAAACATCATAATTAAAAACTTGAAATCGTGACTTGCAATTTTTGAAAATAAAACCTTTTAAAGTAACAATGTAACAATTCTCAGGTTATCTCTTCGCCATCTCAACTTCCATTGTCCTGTTAATTGTTGTTTTGTCCGTATTCCTACACCACTGTTTCTCATATATGTACGTCATTAGGCTTTATTTTTATCGAATAACGCGGTCATGGACATTCTACAAACAGTTCCTAAGCCCCATAGGTTTTACTTCATGTCAGGAGACAAGTGTGAAATGAAATAAAATTATTATTGTATGATATACGATACATACGAGTACATACTTTTGTGCCATGTTCTGACGGCGTGAGAAGAGCGTACCTAGTGATAAATATTTATCTTTACGGAACTATCGTGCTTTTATATGTACATTCATTATGATATACTTGTAGGTTCACGTGCAGTAGACACGGTTTGAAATTTGAAATGTACTTTTGAATTTAAAAATAATTATTCTGGAACGTTCGTAAAGCAATTCCGTGGAGTACCGGATGGCTTTTGAGCGGCAGCCCCCGGAAAATCCGCAACACTGAGCAAAGCTATTACGACCTTGCCCTTAGGCTAAAGTAATATCACTCGTCGCCACTGCTGTAATTTTGTGTTCTTCAACTACAGTCATAATTATTTTATGATTATGTTCACATATACCTATATACTCGTGATGGTTAAAGTTTGTTTTTCATAATTTATATATTTATTATTGTTAACACGTTTAATTAATTGTTATAACAGCGTACATACTCGCTGGGAAAAATTGATTAATATTCTCCAAGTCAACCCTTGGGACACTGAGTACAATATGTTGGATGCTGTTATCCTTTATTCCGAGATGCAAGAGTGATATAATGAATAACACGCCATTAGCTCTATCAGTGATACCTCAAGGTTCGCTTCTTCTAGAAATCAAGTATCTATGTCCCGGATTGTGTCTGTATACTTTGGCGTACCTGTGTTAAACATAACCCTGATTTTGGGTTGTATTAAAAGCTCCAACACTGATTAAATTTTAATTAAAAGTTTGGACCGATGGTCCTGTGGTTAGCGTAACTGACCGCTGAGCCGGGGGTCGTGGTCGATTATCGATCTCTCGATCATGGTTCGATGGATGGATGGTATAAACGAGTTTTTTTGTAATAAATACTCGTTATAAATAGTAAAAAAGCGGTACACAAAGCCCAACACAGAAATGCCTAGAGAGCCCTTTAACGTAAAATCGTTTTTGTTAATCATGAACCTCAGAAATGCTGACGTGATTGCAAGCTAATTTATATATATGTAAATGTTAAGTTGGTTTATATAATATGACTATATGTGAGTTGGCGTAAGATATTTATGCTATTACATTATGTAGCAGCAAATGTTTGACGCACGTCAGCACCTGTACCTATATGAACATTAATGTACAGGTAATGTAACATTCGGCTGGAGTTACAAATAGGATTTGGATAACATATGAGTATTAGTATTAAGAAGCCTTAATAATAAGGTTAATTAAGCCTCGGTAATAATAACAGCTGAAAGCTAACGGTTGTACTAATTAATTTTTAATTAGTGTAATGATCAAACATTTACGCTTCTTAACATACAATTGAGTACAGTAATGATATTAATTGGAAGGTTATTATATCCTCTCGCCATGTTTCTTAAGGGGTAGGCTGAAGGCACCGAGTGGCAAATATCTCGACGCTTAAAGAGCTGATTTGATTTTTTTCATTGATCAACATTGTTGCTTGAATATTTATGGGGTATTTCTTTTGTAATATCTTCATTAAGCCATCATTAAAAGCGACTTACCCTTCACATAATCGAAGTTTAAATGAACCGATGGAAATGAGCGCTGCAGCAGATACAAAGTCGTTAACAAAATAGATAAATATTTGTAGGGCTCCGTGTACTCTCGATGCAGTGAAGCTATTACAGCGCTGGA
>DWTO01001368.1:0-16465 GCA_018244755.1 Jemadia pseudognetus
GAGCTATTTGGCACTCGGTGCTCTCTGCCTACCCCGCAAGGGACCCGGCGTGATGATATGTATGTATGTATGTACAAAATTTTTGCAAGTTATGCTTAATTTCTTATATGGATATAAAGTTAAAAGAACTTAAATTTTCATGTACTATGTTTAATTCAAAATTTCTACAATGTTCTATAATTATGCGGCTATACAACGTTTTTTGGTAAATTAGTATCATAATCTATTCATTATTTATTTCTCAATTTAGAAAAACTCTAAGTGCGTGGAGTTTAAAGAAAAATCTTTAAGCATTTGCGCTAACAACGTTTCATATCATTTTTAAGTAGGTACCTTTGTGAAACTTATACGCACATCTACCTTTTGCCTTCAAAAATTTAGTCTCTGAAATTAAAAGCAATCTGTGATTTGTTTCAGTTAAAACTTCCATGTCCTTAATTAGGTATATGTAGGTGTCATCAAAAAGCCTACAAATCTATTTTAGTCTCTTCAAATATATAACAAAAATACACGTTTTCAGTATCTCATATATGTATTATTCGGATTCAAATGTCATACAACACAATATGCTATGATTCTCAGGAGAAATTATTTAAAAGTTATTTCCATTATTACCAATGTGAAAATCGTTGGGAATACTTCGATAAAAATGAATCGAGATGAAAACATTAATTAGAGTAGAGTGCCATCGTAATAATTTATTCGGAGAATAATATTTAGATATTAACCATTTTGTTTTCGTATTAAGATTTCCTCTTCCATATGTCTGCGGTTGGAAACCAGGCACGCAGCTACAACCGAATAAAGTTACATACGACCTTATTTTCAAACCATAACAAAACTTACTCAGGCTTAAAATACTCCGCAATCTTTATTAAGCTGTGCGAAGTCGGTCATTAAGTATTGGCTAATATGAGAGACTATTCCTTTAAAACTATTCATTCGGCTAGGAACCAGAGCAGTACGAAATATGGCCAACAACAGTACAATATGCTTAATGGATGCGTGTAGTACACGAATGCTTGTCTACTGCGATATTTTCATGAAAACTTGCATTAGGAATTGTTTTAAAGATACTCTGGCAAGTTTACTCATCCTTCATGTTGTCCATATCTTATTCTCATAAAATTTGCTGACGATTGATTACCAGACATTTTAGAGCATGATGAAGGTAAGAGAAGCACACCAGGTCCGTAAATATATACGTATGTAGATACTTGACACTGGGTACTCTCTGTCTACCCCGCAAGTAACCTAGCGTGACTGTACAATAATAATGATTTTAGGTATATGGTAAACAGTCACTAATGTCATATTTTTTTGTTAATTCAATGTACTCTACCTCTGAATACCTTTCAAATATATTCAAAATTACTGAGAGTACATCCCCTCACCCAAGAGTACACCATTGTACCCTGGAGGGTTACTCAAAATCAATACTCCTACTTTAGAGTATCTGGTATGCGTTCGGAACCGGTAATCACGTTGTTCTGTTACCGGTAATTAAACCGGAACTGAGCACGCGTAGCTGTTTGAGGGCCCAATAGGGTTGATGGTTACTGCGCACAGGCGAGCTTCATTTGATTGTACAGAGTAACGCATGTGGCAGATGTTATCCAATTATGACATTCCTAGTTTAGGTATCGTGATTTGGTAACCTCTGTATTATCTCGATCTTCTTGAAATTACGCATTTAAGTTTTTTCCTTTTTCCCTTTGTATCATATCCCTTTGTAATGTTTCATGAAATATCTTTTTTTTTAATTATAAATAATCTTCATCAGCTTGTTCCAGCACAAGAGACAAGTGTTCTCTAATGACCACCATCACATTTTCTTTTTGGTTGTTTATTTTCATCATTAGAATTAATAGAAATATAATCAAATTATAAAGGTTATATGTATATTTTGTTTTTGTGTAACAAGTCTAAGAAACATATTTTTGAGTCTATGTATACAGCACGACATCAAGATATTGTAAGCCAGAGCAGGTTTTATTAAACTTGTGTTCTCGTGATAACACATTCGCGAGATCAACAGTAATATACGCACCTATATGATACATTTGGAACAATCAGATGTTATGCGCGTCGGGTTCGTTTTTCAGTTAGCTGTCACATTTCACCGGAGGCCAATACATCTGTACTTGTTCGCCTACGCCGTATGAAGCGCGCGAGCTCGCTAGTGTGCGGTGTGCCTTACCCACTTCTATTATATTGCGTTAGCATAAATGTGATACATTTATGTTACGTGGGAAACAGGGTTCCTCAAAGATTTCCCGTCTTACAGCTATTTCTTAGCTTTTTCTACGTATTTTTTCTGGTGATTGCTTGTACTATAAAACTTATGTTCAGTAATTTTCAACTACGTAATTATTAATACACATAACAATAAAGTATAATATTCTAGATGTCATTGTACTAAGTTTTGTCTACATTTTTAAACATGAAAGTATAAAAAATAAACTCCAAACATTCTTAGGAGAATATTGGTTAATCCTTTTCATTTGTACATTTTTTACCATTCTGAATGCAATACCTTACTGGTTATTACCCGGAAAAAATGTTTCATCCCTCCTCACTATGTCATGGTGGACTTGTAACACAATTGGTTAATGACGGCAGTATAAAAACCTCTGCCTACCTCTTCGGGGTAATACAGGCGCGATGTTATGTTATTACAAGGAGTTTGTTCATAGACCATCAGTGATGTCTCTTAGGAATTAAATTAATACACGCAAAGATACATGTTGGTCATTTTCAAGTCCAATCTAATTTATATCTTCTTTATCCGTTCTTCCCCCTATTCCTTACACCTGCTAGCTTTCCTGATTAACACACAAATTTACATATTTACTATTACATATCCGTGTTTTCTAAAACAAACGCAATTATATCCTAATTAAGGCCTATGTCCAGCAGTGGACTGAGATCGGCTGATGATGATGATGAAAGTATTCTATTTTCGATCTGCCAACCCGCTCTTAGCGTCGCAAACTGTAGCCTCAACCCGCCACACTCTGTGAGGAAACCCATATTGAACAGTGGAACGACGAAGCGGTTGAATTATTAAATATTGTCGCTGTCGTCAGTCATCACGAGTAGCGAATGTTCCATCTATATTATTTGCATTTCACGGAAGCTATTAACAACGTGTCACGTGTTCGACATGTATAACAGCGCAACTGAACTTCGCGCTTGTCAAATGCAGTTTCCAGTTGCAACTCTCTGCAGCTTAGCCCTATTTATACCACATTTGCATATTATTAGTTTGTAAACGTGTCGCTTGCTATGTAAAGCAAACGATCAACTTGCAGTAATACGCATTTTAAATATGTTCAACTTTTAAAGTCAGAGATCTGCAGATTACACTTTTTGACATCACTCTGCTGACAATTAAGATTTTGCTTTTGAATTATTGTTGAATCTGTAGTTTTTTCAAATAAATGAAGTCACTTCTGGCTATACGACAAAACGACATTGATTTCCACGTACCGTAAACGTCTAATGGTTGTCGTTAAGCCTCATCTGCAGCACATAAATGGCTTAAAACTTGCGCCGATTGTATAACCCGTTAAACTAACACCGAAAACATTATCTTATGTGCGTATGATATAGTTCACATAAGCTATATGATGGCCAAGTTTACGGATCGGTCCACTCCATCATCCTATAAGATTATACGTAATGCGACAATTATGCGACATTTAATTAGTATTACGATTTTTGTACGGACAAAATGTTTCAAATTTGTTCACGTTCTTTTCCAGAACATTTACAAGATTACATTACAAGATGTAACTTTTGTTATGTCTTACTAAGTAATGAACACATTTTTTATGTTTTATTATTTTCTGTTGTTCCTGAAAACAGTAAGAGAGAATTAAATAAAATTAACTAATTTATTATTGTTCAATATCATTTCAGTTTATTATTACTTTCGTGACGTCAGTAATTCAAATGACAGATAAGGTTTTTCACAATACTTACATTATCATATTATCTGTAACAAAATATTAAAAATTATGAGAACATTATGAAGATAAGTACAAACATTAAAGTAGCAAACAAAACAATGTGGCTATCATTTCTATACTAAATATGAAACAAGAAAGCCGGCGCCAACAAATCGACTAGGTGCTTGAATTCGCAATCATGTTTATTTTGTTAAGTGTTCTCGAAGGCTTAGTGAAGAGCTTCGCGATTAACATAACAAAACAGGCTGCAAGATGCAGTGGGCGCGATAAAGCCTCCAGTGGCCGGGCGGCAGGCTGCGCGAGCGCACCTATTCCCAATCATCCGTACTCACGCGTTGAAATATCGATCGATTTAAATTCGACCGTTGAAATTGAACTTCACGAAAAAATCCAATCTCCGGCAAAAAGTGTCAATAATAAATGGCAAAACGAAAACCGCAAAATGACCAAGTTAACGATGGTAATGATCCTGGCTGTTTTCGTGCAGACAATTTTTCCGATAAACACAGAATTCGCAATAAAGGGAAAGGTAAAAAAAAGAAACACGATAGTAAGAGCCGGCGATAATGTACCGGCGTGCTATTACAACGGGTCGCTGTTTAAAAATATTGAATTCCTGAGACGTATCGTGGCCGAATCGAAGTATATTTTTACGGGAAAGATTTCCAAATTTCCGAGTGGTGAAAACAGAAAACGCGGGGGTTGGACGTTTAAGGTTTTTGTGCGTAAGATACTTAAAGGTGACGTGGATTTACTGGGTGATGTTTTGAATTTCGAAACGAGAACGAACAAGTCGGTGAACAGAGCGTATATTTTGACGGAGGGATATTGGAAGGCTTGTGGTTCGTCGCGCGGCTGGGCGGCGATTTTATTCAGTGGGGGACTATTTTCGATGCCACTGAATCTTCTGATCGAGCCCGTACCTATTACGCGCGAACGAGTGAGGAAAGTAAGGGCCCTGATAAAAGGTAATGCTAATAAGGTCGGATTTAAATAATGCGATTTGACGCTAATATACGTCTTTCATGTATGTATTTTTTCGTAAATTAGACTTTTACAGTTCCTTACAAAAGCCATTGTAAATTTGAATTTTTTTAGAATCAAAGAGAAAATTGTATTAATAAATATTTAATGTCGAAATGCTGTTGCAATTCGTGTGTAGGGTATTATACGGTACTTTTGGAGACTGATATCTTTCTAAAATCAAAACACTCCCTTATTGTATCACCTGTTGAACATTTTGATGTAGATATTGTATTAAAATTAAATTGAATTTAAAAAAAAATATTTTTTCGACACAAGTTTTTTACAGAGGTTATAATATTAGTGAAATCTCAGAAAATCTACGGTAACTATTAAAAAACCCTCTGAAGGTCTAATTATATTCTAAGATTAAATAGCTTAAACTAGTTTTTTTACATTACATTTCTTGTCTTTCTGATTAAATAAGTCGTAGGGATGAATTTAAAAAGAAATATACAATAATGTGTATTCCTCGAATATTTTTTCAAATCTGATGCTCTTTTTCATAATAGTATCAGATTGATGGTTAATGTGTCCATTAGTGTTCGTGCATTAAGCTATTGCACGTACAAACAATTCTCTTTCGGCTACCAACTCTAAATCGGGCGACGTGTGTAATTCCTATGATACGCCACTGACGTGCCGCCGCCAGTTTATCTCTGATGATTATCGGGTGTGAATTGTTTGGACCCAAACGTGGACTGCAGTAAAACCATCGAGCGTGGAATCCTTTCGGTTATGGACGCGGGAGCTCGGTATGGTCATGGCGTAGGCTTATTGACTAATTGTAAATGTGTAGCCGCTGAGGTTGTAGGTCGTGGGTTGCAGGTTGTAGGCTGTATGTTGTGGGTTGTAGGTTACCGTATCGTTAAATATGGTAAGTTTTGTCACATGTTTTGAGTAATACCGTAAAAGATTAAATATTTTTGTTATTATAAATATCATTAGAGTTGATAAGAAAATAATTTTTTTCTGAAACGATATATCAATTTTCATTTACGTAAATTAAGAAAGTGAAATTATTTTTAAATTATTTTGCCATATTTAAAAATGATACATATTTTATTGCTAATGCTATAGCTATATTTATTGTAGTTTATATGCAAAATTTGCTTTTGATAGATACATACTTTAAAAAAATCTATTTTGCATCATGACATATGTTTCAGATTGTCCACAAAGACCACAGTACGTATTTATGAGTGCTAACGTCGTATCCGAAGATGGGTACGGTTCTCATATCATTGTTACAACTAAATTATGAGCACAAAGCTCCACTCCTAAGTACAAATGTATTCGTAGAAGCGACCGTGGGCGACTCGGACCGTGAGAAAACAAATTAAAAGAAACCATACAGAGGAATTTTACAGTCCATAGAAGCTTACCGAAATTAATAACATGTTTAATACATCGTTTTGTACAATGGGGAACATGGAAAAAATAGAAAAAACACATTAAATGAAATATTTTAGTAATGATAAAATTGCTACATTTGCTCATGGAAAATATGTGGGTCAATCGACTAGTGCTTTACTTCACGTTTTCACTAATTTGTAAGGGCTGTGTAAAAAATAATAAACTACTTTCTAATAAATTGTATCGCTTTAGCTATGAATTCGGACCAAATATTGAACAAGACGAGATAGCGAATCGATTATTTGAGAGATAAACCCTTTGGAAGATTTATTGTAATGAAGACAAGGTCGGCGTCAGATAAAAACAAACGGTCGTCCCCCGGAACAAGGGTCCGATCCTGCGGGATGTGTTGCGTCGCTACGGGACGATCAAGTTTATCGGGACCACCGGCGACGCAGGACCAGCGCGACAAATTTATTGACACTGTTTCAATTAAAGCTATTGTTGCCGAACAACCGCGGCCCGTCACAACAAACTAAAACACGATAACTCGCAGCGTGAATCTGTAATGCCTCGCCCGATATCGCTCGCCGCCCGCTCCGTGCGCCGTAAAAGGAGATTTATTAAAACTATTTGGAAACTGATTCGATCGAAACCGAACGATTTGACATTTAGATAACAGGTAAAATTTATTTTTCTCCGCGTTACGTCGCTTCTTTCGAGTGACAATGGAATAAAAAGGTTATAAAATGCGGCAGTTGTGGGCGCCCACGTATATCCCGGGCGCAGTCGGCTGTGCGCGCGCCGCGTCCCGGCCGGGCCGCGCGGCCGCAGGCAGATAAAATGCGACGACTGCGTTATTACGAGCAGGCGATACTCGCAAGCACGTGTAAATTTCTGTGTGAGAATACGGCAGATAAGCCGCTGCGCGTGGGCGGGAGAAATGCACGGCGCCCGCTCAGCCTCCGGCGCCGAAACCCAGGAGGTCGTTTTAATAGCCTGCTTTTTCGTAACGCGACAATTCATCATCCTCCAAAGCTATCCGAAATCTATAAGAGAATCTACAGTATCACATAATGTAAAATAATAAAACCATTCATAATCCTACTTAGTTGAGCTTCGCCATGTTCTTATGTGCGCTGGAATCGAAACGACAATAATTTATGATGGCCATAAAATTGACTTTGACTAGTTTGTAACAAGCCATTCGTTTCTCGAATACAATTAAATTAACCCTACATGTGTCGTACATATGTAAATGGCGGGTTTTTCTCTAGTAATGCGCGAAATTAATTTATATTTATGTCTTGTATGGTACACGCAAATACCAAGTATTATTATTATCTTTGACGACTTTTTTTTTGATACTTATGTGGCAGATGTCCATACAATGGGGATTAAGAGAACGTGACATAAGAATTAAATATTTTCGCTGACGCATTGTTTAAGTTAAAAGGGTCATTTCTGTCGGGGAAGGGCGTGACACGAAATTTCGATTATTATTATTTTCTGGGCTGAGCAATGATCCTTCACGTGGATAGTTGTGGGAGTTGAAAGATAAAAATAAAAATCTTGAAAAGTATTTCGGTGATATAATCTAGAAAAATAGCTCGACATTTTGTCGTTTCTCTGAGAAAACGCTTATCGTCGTTATAGGAATTGTAATAACTTTTTTAGTCACAATTTTACCTCAAGATTCTATATCGTATGTACAGAAGTACACATATAATAGTGAATGCAGGGAAATATTTATTTATTTATTCTTTATTGTTGTTAACAAAGGGCGCACTTAATGCCAATTGGCATTTTCTACCGGCCAACCCAGCAAATATATACACAGATAATTGTGGGAGATAATTACACTTACGTTTAATCTAGTAATTTTTAACACTGATATTAATATCGTCGCACCGAAGACTCTATCCGACGTTTCCACGTATTAAATAGTTTATAAAGCTTTGGTACTATAAAGCTTTCTATCTATTTTCCGACTGTGGCGGCATCATGTAATTACAATTTTCAATCGCTATCTATTGGCTCATTGTATTGAGATGACACAGTCAAGCAATAATGTTTTCCTGATTAACAATTTAAGGTGTAAAAAACAAGCTTAAAAATGGCATCTCGCCCTAAAACCATTTAAGGTCTAAAGCCTGGTTGAAAGGAAAGCTCATATCACTAGTTTACAGGGACCACAAAGACTAGGCGACCATTTTCGTTATTAGAATCCTTTTTGTGTTAAAATTGTGTATTATTTGAAGTAAGTACTCGTATATACATGAAATGGACAATCAGAGTATCCTATAACTAAATAATAATACAAATTTGATTGGATCTTCAGCTTGGGATATAGAAAAAGGTAAATATATATCCTCAATTTCTCAGAGTAAAAATATTGTTTTGCTAATCATGTTATTGTATACAATGTAATAACACAAACCGCTACAAATATGTTATCATGTTACAAATAAGTAGAGTCCGTGTTTTGCTTAAGAAAATTCTGTGTTTATTATACCGTAAAAAATGGGTATCGAATCGCAATTGTTGTCTGAGGGATATTCGAGAGGCCTTTTTAATATGAAGATATAAGGTATTATGTTCATTAAGTAGAAGGTCGAAGGAATGTTATCTTTTAATGCTTAGCGCTATTAATTACGCTACCAGGCAAAAGGAACTGTTATATTTAATCTGTATCTTGGTTCGTACTTACCTAACGGACTCATTTCGCCACGTCTGGTCCAATCAGTTTGATGTGTTGGGTTTAAATTTGGAGTATAGAAAACTATTGTGTAAGCTCTTTTTAAGCTGTGTCGGGAAAAATTTGGCAGGTTCGGAAATAAATTGTAATATTTTTGTCGTAAATCAATAAATTTTTGGATAGTAATATGTTAACGTTATACTATTACGCCAGGCCCTTTACAGGGTAGATAGAGATTATCGAGTAGCAAATATTTTAAAACTTACCAACCTGACGTGATTGTTGTACATTCGTTCAACTCTTCATACGAGCAAGTCGGTTTTGGCTTACGAGCTATACGAGCAAGTCATCTGGCTTCCCTGTTAGCCCATACATATATGACCAGTTTGATCAAGATATGTTGTTGAGTTTTAGCCTCCTTCGGCTCCTTAATAAGTTAATATTCAGGGTAGAAACATTTGCATTTTGGACAGAAGTTGCCTATAAAGTTCTAATAAAAACTAAAAATATGTTTTTAAATATTGCCGGATTTTCTTCCTGAAACTGTAACTACTACCTATAATTTAATAAAGTCGGAGCAATAAAAATATTTTGTAAGCAAAAAAGAAGGTAAAGCAGAGAACTTAAAATACAATCATAACCTGGGACAACTTCACTCGGTTCTAGATAAGAGTGAAATTACGTTACCACGGAGCATTAAACGAGCGGACTTGAGAGAAATCCGTTGCGGACTAAATTTTTTTATCAAAAGAAACTTTGAGTTTTATCTACCGCAAATTTTATACCAAAATGCGATTTCGGACTGCTTATTTGCATTCAGATGAATGGATTATTACATGTTATTAATGGATACATAATGAATACACAATTAGGAATATCAGTAACGGAAAACAATACTATACATTTCATTGTATTACAAATGTATTATAATAAATATGAATATTTATGGGAGTATGTCATTCAGTGCTTAATATCAGTTAGCGCTGTTTATTATTCAATAAATATTGTATTTAATAGAACACAAATACATATTTATGTATTTATCATCACTAGTTATATTAACATATTGTATTCTACAAATAGATATTTACATCATAATTTATTATTTTGTTATATACTAGACAAATCTTTACGTTTATATATTAGCAGTATATTATTCGAATCCGTAAATAGATTATAATTATAAATCGCGCCAAGGCTCCTTACGAGCTACGCCGAAAGCGCCAACATTTTAAATATAATCATAAACAAACAAATTAAAAGAACCATGTAGTGAAAATAAATGCTCTTTTATTAGTTTCGTGTTTACTTTAATAACATATATTATTTCTGTTATATTCAGCTGTGTTTCCATAAACTTTAAGAGCAGTCTCCGCCACGTGTCCTGCGAGCACCCGAGATGATATTTTACGACGACCCTCAAGACTAAGTTAGCGTTATGGCTATAATTCAGTTTTATGAAACCCCTTTCAGGTAACAAAGTGTGTATTCCCAAAGTTCTCACATAACTTACTGTACCAAGTCAATTACATAGCTCTGTGGTACCGATACTTTAATAATACATTTGTCCCACGGTGTCCATTGTCATTCTTTTGTTCATTGTTTGGTTCGAAATTTAAAAATAATGGCAATAGAATGTAATAGTAATTGTTCTGTAATAACAGCTTTAGAACAATGTTAGACTTAGAACAATGTTAATAAATTGATTTAGAACAATCTAAATAAGTTCGTTCAAGTCAAGTTCAAGTCCTTGTTTTGTCTGAAATCGTTTCTGTGTTCAGCTGCAAAGTAAATTTCTAATTTGTACAAAAAATAAATTGGGGTTAATTTTTTTTACGGTTAATTGTGTTATTTAATAAATGTGCCTTAAGACGTTTGTTGAAAATACAATTTTCACAATGTTCAATAGTGACAATCATTTAATTATTGTGCCAGTTTAAGACCATATCCAACTAATCTATGTGATGATGGTGACATACATAGAGACTGAATATAGCAATCAGTGTGGCAGTCAAGGTCTAGAACAAGCAGTCTTGATACTAGAACGTATGTATATATTCGAATAAATGCGTGGGTTCCTTAACATATTGTGTCAGTTTGATATATTTTTAACGTAATTATCCTATTTATAACTATAGTTGAAGTGTATTCAACTTTTAGAATAAGTGTTTTGAACAAATTATTGTCTTAAGTAATAAAGCAGGTATATATTGAATTTTATAGTCTACAAAACGCTTAGTATCAATAGCGGTTATTCAAAATTTTAAAATTCAAGGACGTTGCGACAAAATTTAATATTCGTAAGAAGGATTACATTTTGTGCACGGTGCGTCATTAATCGGAATGAAAAATTCTTGGTGCGGGTTTACGGCATCAATAACGCAGTTTACGACGCACTTGGCGGTTGGCAGCACGTGCTGAAGAATGTCGCCGTCTTTGATATCATTATGGTGTTTATTGGAATTGATTCTGCGTCATCATTATTTTGCGTCGCCATAGTTGTTTAATGAAATTAACAGTTTATAATATCGCATTACGAGATCAATAAAGTTTCAAGTACACTTAACGTTTTCGATTAGTTGAAAGTTCAATCTGAGTGCATATTAAAAATTCTTGTTCTACGTCAATATATACTCTGCTGAGATCTCTCTCTTGACGACATCTGGAGATAAACGTCTGCGTACTTTTAATCCAAAAGTGGGCGGAGCCTGTGTTAATTTATTCGGACGGCTTATAAACTATCTATATGTCTATAAGTATATTCTTCTATAGATCAGTGTCCAAGAGTTATAGAGATTCGTGTTCCAACAGTGGAACGATATCAAAGGCCGAAAAAATCACGTAGATATTTTTTATAAAACAAACATTCTTGAATGCATCACATAAATATATGTGTCGGATGGAATCGAATCCCGGCTTAACTTTCAGACTCGCGAAGTACTAGCCCAATGAGTTAGTCAAATGACAGTCGTCCAGTTCTAAAGAAAATTTGCTAGTATTGGCAATTGTCCTATCGCCTATTATCATTATTCTTATTAGATTAAAAGACAAACGTAGACATATTAAGAGATTGTATATATTTTTTAACTCCATATTTCATGATACGTAGGTATATATCTATAAACCACATTCATCATTACATGACAGCATTTCATTAATACTCGTTTGACACTTCTTTAACATAAAGAGTCAAAACAACTAAATAAATTGGTGACTAAATTTATAACATTTCGTGACAAATTCGTGCGAACTCTATCGTCATTCGCCAGGCATATAAAACAGTAGTTGGACATTAAATATACATATGTTCAAGTTTTCCTTGGGGCCTCCAGCGTGGTCAAAAACTTTTAAAATACACGAAATTGAAGTAATAAGCTCTGCGTTCCCTCGGAGAAAAATCCGTATTGAATGGTAGCGCATACGTACGCGTATGTGGGCATACGATACATACGAACAATTACATCCACTGTATTCTCCTTTTGCTTTTCTTAATGTGAAAAAAAATCAACAAAAATATTCAAAAGGTCAAGGAGTAGCAAAAATTAGTCTTTAATTTTTAATACTAGATTTTTTAACAGAAGAAATGTATAATTTGAACTTCTGTATTCCCTAAATTAAAGTTTTACTTATTAATAAAGGAAAACCATGCCTTTTTAAACTGAGTAAAACTTTGTATACTCGCCGATTTACAAAATTATTCCAAAGAAAATTAATATTAAATAACCTAAACTCATGCCTGTTATCCCCGAAGAGGTAGGCAGAGGAGTGTAGAACACTCCCACGTTACACCAGTTACATTTACGTCCCACTATGGATTAGGTGGTGAGCCTATTACTACAGACTCTAGCAATTATTAGAAAATCTAAAGTTAAATTTAAAATATTTTATAGTGCCCCCCCCGGGAATCGAACCCAGGACATCCTGATCGGCTGCCAATCTGCCAGTTTAGACGGAGTGGAAAACAATAGTCTTAACCCGTCATAGGCACTCTGAGAGGAGAGCCGTGATCAGCAGTGAAACGGTAAAAACGGTTAATGATGATGATGACCTATAAATGACAGACGTACTACTACTACTGCTAAGTATTACTACTTCTAACTACTAAGCTACTTTACCATTAGTGACATACATCATCATCATCAACCATTTAATCGTTCCAAATTTGGACGCGGATGCCAAGCCACATTTACTATAGTAATTTAGTATAGTATTTAGTACTATAGTATTTAGTAATTTACTATAGTATCGTATTGTTATCGTAATTCGCTTATCGCTGTCGATCAGGCAGCTGTACGACGGGGCTGCGTTGATCGTAAATCGGTTAATACGCGGGTGCTACCATCGTAAAGCGACGGTGATACTGCGTTGAATTGGACGGTTCGTTCAGTTACAGACACAATGCGAACTCTTCTCGAACTCGGTGCCCTGTAATTACCCCGTAAAGGACCCGGGGTGATAGAACAAGATTCTTCTAGAAGTGTCCAAAGCTCTGATATGCTGACTTATATAATTGGTTAAGTAATAACGAGCATGATTAAATAATGAATGCGTAGTAGTCAGCTTAATCATTCTATAAAAGTTTCTGTGACTCGAAGGCCATTAAACGATCAGTCCTCGTTGTTTTCACCGATTTACCTTAGGCAAGACATAGTCCAAGCTTTCATATAGGGAGAAAGATGCACGGTGTAGCGAAGTATAAATGAATTTCTCTACCAGACTATTGAAAGTGTAACATAACGTTACGCTTATAACACCGAAGAGGTACGAGTGCAGTATACATCTACGTTTTACCAGTTAAGTTTATATCTCACAATGAAATATGTAGGGGGTGAGCCTAATGCCATACCTCGGGCACAAATCTGGATTCCGAGCCACAATTAGAAGTTTTAACCAGAAATTTTAATTAGAAAAATTCAAAGGCAATCAATACAATCAGTACTAGACTATCAATAAAGCCCATTTTCATTAAATACATTCGTTTCTTCAAACCCCTATATTATTGCTTATTTATTTCAAATTTGTGATCACGTGTAACTTTCAAAAGTCACGCCATCTATCTTCTCATACAGTACAATAATGTTATTAAACGATGACGCTAATCCAAAACTACGGGGAGATATTAAGAACCGAGTCCTTTTTTTTAAGAGGCAACCATTAAAACATTAGAAGACTTCCGTGGAGGTAACATCCTTCTGCTAATAAAATGATTTCACTTTTTAACTATTATTTAATGTTGGATGTAACTTGATGGGTGATTTCGTCCGACATTCTTTGGCTTTGTTCCGCCATGACTCGTCTAGGCCCACACATTTCCGGATGCTAGAATTGCTATTCGGCTCTCAGGGTTATCGCACCTTATAATTAGATTAGAAGGAAAGATAAACCTGAATCTGACTTTCTTCACTAGGATTGTTATTTTGTATTAGATATACAAAATGTCTAAAAGCAAAAGAGAATTATGGGTTACCAACGCATATTAAATTGTAGTAAATAATTCACACACGGGTCCGCTTAGCTGTCTTTCAGAGCGCACGCAATATGAACAGTAGATTCTATATAATGTATGTGTATATATTTTAAGCTTGTATGTCAATTTCCACACATAGGTTTGGAGTTAAGTGCGTGCAGATTATATTGGCCTGAAACATGTACCTAGTTCGACTGTTTGAAAGTCTGTCAGGCATTGCTGCTATTAATAACAAGTATATAAAAATACTGATTGTTGATGAGATAAAATCACGCATGTGATTCTTGGAAATGATAGGCAGAGGTGTCCAGTGTACCCCACGTTTTACCGGTTACGCTGTACTTCCGACCATGCAATATTGGGTGAGTGTATAACCATACTTTGGGCACCAATTCAGACCTCATGCTACATGAGGGAATTTAAAGTTAGAAAAACCCGACAAAACTTAGCTCGTCCCGGGAATCGAGCCCCTGACCTCGTGATCAGCAGTCGCATTCCCAATCACGAGAGCTTAATTTATTATTATGTCGGAGAAGTAAGAAACGCTTATGGAAATGATTTTATTGTTTGACAGTATCCCAAATATCTGTGTCTAACAACCTACATGACTGTACGTTGGTGAAGTAAGGGCCGAGTATGGAAATGATATTAGCATTGGACGGTTGTCCAAATATTTTTGTGTCCTATAAAGTATACCGGTCCAAAGTACTAATAAACCTAAAGTTTTAATTAAATTATTGCCGTTGTAACCTCAACGTTCAACCTCAATTTTGCACCTGAATAATCTTGTAATATATAAAAATCACAGCGTCACAGGAACGGCTTGACCGCTTCTTATTTTTTTTACTTGTGGTTGGTATGTCAGTGTACAGGTTGTAGGTTATCTTTTTACCCTTAAGTAATAAAGATGGCCCTATGCAAAAAGAATGCAATGCCATGTCAGATACTTACAAATAAAATTTATTGTTTTTTATAGCAATACATTTTAGTCGTACCCTAGAAAAACATCCAAATTTAAACTTTTGCCTCCAAGTTATAGTAAATTTAGTTCCATGTCAGATTCAATAGATTGCTAATCGAAAAACATCGAAACTGGAGTAAGTGTATGAAAGAATGTTAAATGTAAAAAAACCACGGATGATCTGTCAGGATATAGACATTTAGCACTTGTCGTTCTGTCTACCTCGTTAGAGACATTGCTTGCTTACATTACAATACTCGTAATAATGGACAAACAATTTGCGGCAGCCCTATTACATAAGACCATGGAATTGAATCTCATGCCAGACACTATTTTATTCGTCTCCGATTAGCATATGAAAGGGACTTAATGGTGTGCTCGATTTAATAGCTTAATTATTAAAGAGATAGATATGACGTAAAACATCGTGTAGGCAGGATTTAAATGGTAATGTATCGATGTGTTATTTATTGTTCTTTCGCACAATGGCTGTATAAATAGGCATTTCTTTAACGGTATTTATAATAAGTTCTGTATTGTGTTTGTACATTATTTGACGTTTAATAACATCTAGTTTTATAATGATAATCATAATCATAATAACATCTAGTTTTATAATTTATAATGATTCAGATATGATAATGATCTGAGTATTTGGTTTGCTTTATTATTACACAGAATATGATTATAACAGTTAAGTAAAGGCAAGCGAGCCATTACAGTAAAATGCGTGATATATTTTTTTTACAGTAATATAATATCACGCTTGTGATTTCCCGAAAAGGTAGGCAGAGAAGTGTAGCACACTCATAGTGTAGTAAAAACGTAACATCACGCCTGCAATCCTCTTCAGGGATTACATTTACATAGATGTAGTACATCATCTTTATCTTTAACCCCTTTGTCGTTTCACTGTTACATAGTACATACTGGTTTTCTCTCTATATGGTACGTTAAAAGTCATAATTTACCACGCGGGCTAAAAG
>DWTO01001369.1:0-16463 GCA_018244755.1 Jemadia pseudognetus
GGTATAATTCAGTTAAATGATAACGGGTATTCATTGACTTTTAGGCGGTACGAAGTTCGCCGGGTCACCTAGTAAATCATAAAAACGTCTATAATTCACTATTTTTATCGTTAAACTGGCTTTTAGTTTTGGGAATTTTAAATACAGAACGCCCAAATTCATTGAAATTCTGAATAGTTGATAGCAATGTTGAATAGAGGTTCCAAAACTGGGGCGCCAAATGTTGCTAGTGGCGTACAGTTTGAAATGCGCTGTGACGAATTTCCTCTTACATATCAAATAGCCATCGCTAATCCCAGTTTAAACTTAAGTGCTCTCACGTGTAGCGGGAATGCAAGTTTCCGTAAATTCACGGCACATTTGCGTACAAGATTGATCAAGTTTAAATGGTTTTTATTTCTTTATTTATGTCCATGAATATTTGTTGAATATTTTACCTTCAGCCGTTTTCATTACAAGTTGAATTTTATAAGTATTGAGTCATTGGGATTTATTTATAATTTGAATACGTTGAACATGCTCACTTTCTGTACTGTCGGGCGTACAGCATGACAGGTAAAGTATAGTAGCTAGAAGAGGGTAGGTAGAGTCGTACTACACTCCTCTGCCTGCACCTACAGGAAAATGGCGGCGTGATGTTATGTTACGTTGAATGCTGGCTGGAATAGAATATGCAAATAAATTTATTAGTATTATAATATACTACGGTCCGCAAATTAATTGCAAATTATAATTTGTAAATTAGATTATTTACAAATGCATACGATTTAATACTAATATTTATTTTATTCCTACTTGGTGAATGGTAATAGATAGGCTATGATGACCTATTCCATGGTGAGAGGTAAACGTAACTGGTGAAACGTAAGAGTGTAAGTAATACACTGTTCTGCTTACCTCTTCGGGGAATACAGGCGTGACATTTTTTTCGATCAGATTACAAAAAAACTCTCGGCTATCTTTCGGTTACAAAATCTCGTCAAAACTTGCTGTTTTACGTTGGCCTGGTTGGGTTTGAGGCGGACAAATAGCGCAGTATTTAGCTGTACCAACGTGTACATTCAGCCACTCTTACGCGGCGCCCGCCGCGGGGCGTAAACTGCTGGCTTAAAAACAACTGCCCCGCTGAACGTGTGAGTTGAGGCAAGCGGTGGAAAAACCGCAGAATAATCTCTCGAGAACGCACTAAACTAGACTAAAATTTGTTCAACTTGCTAAATATGTTTGGAAAGGTAATTTGGACTCGTAATAAAATGGGAATAAATTAGTTACAGTACATAAATTGTCATAGAAATTTATGACTATTCAGTAGTTAAGTTTATTATTATAGTGCGCAGTGTTTCTATTGACTACTTGCACCGAGTATGCTTGTGATATTTGTAATTATCGTGTTTAATTTCGTATACCTAACATAAGGTTGTCTTCCTGACGAATAGTTCTCTGATGGCCAATATTACAGTGCATTGTAATCGGAACATATTTGTGATTTCTAAATAAATGTAGACGTACCCAGGTCAAATTATTACGTATCGTATTTTTTATTTTAGGAGACTTATTATTCATTGTAAAACTTCATGTTTGAATTTTTCCCTTTTGAGATATTGTTTACTAAATATTTTTAATGTCTGTTATCAATTTATCTATTACATATATTTCCTTGGAGAAGAAGAAAAATAAACCTATTACTATTGTAAGGTATGTACTGCAAAATATACAGTTTTCGTGAATATAAAAAATATTGAAATAGGTACTTATTCAATCTTCACGTATTTTTGGTGGGCATTTGAAATTCGAAGGTGCTATTAAAGAAAGTTAGATTACTGAGATTGAATTGATTAAGCGATTCGCTTTTCTTTCGCCTCAAGGCCGAAAGATTTGAAGATAAGAGCCGTCATCACGCCATTCGGAAACGAGAAGTTTGTTTTTAACTTTATATCTATACGCGTTACATAGACCAATACATACGTAGAGATAGATAATGTATAATTAACATAGCCTTACTTGTACATAGAGATGAATAACATAAATATAAACGCATTACATAGAGCAATGTATAAATAGAGATCGATAATAAACAACGTATGGATATGAAACTAATGGAATACTTTAGTTCAGTTAATATTTTCCGTTTCATGTTCGAAATTTAAAAAGTGCCGGAACACTCGAGCAACCATTACAATATTTATCGCTCTCATTTTTCTTCCCAGCTATGCGTGGGGTTAGTTGGCATTTTATTTGACATTTTATGTACTCTCTTCCGAACGATATACATATGCCAAGTGATGTATTAGTATGTAGATACCTACAAAGCATTTTATTTAAGGACGGCACTCACCCCACATAATTATAGTTTTCTTGTTATTTCTTTTTACGTACGAGGATGTATTTTATACTTAATACATGAAAATAAGGTAATAAATAGTAAAGCTATTGTAAATGTCAATATTAGCATAATTACTGTTACTGTTAGGGCATAACATGTTATTACTGTTTATGTTTAAGTAACTTCATAAAAACCTGAAACAATTCTTGGAATGTGCCTACCGTAAATAACATGAATTTTACATGCCCTCATAAGCATGGCTCAGGTGCCTGCAATTTGTGCTCAGGTCGGAAGAAAATACTTATTTAACAACGCTTAGTGCCCACCATGTTTGCTTACGGTAAGTATGCTTACATTTGTAACAGTAATACTGAGTGTACGCTCCGATGATTCGGACGTGTGGGAAGAATGGCAGATGAAATAATGATAAAAAATAAGTACTCGTTGCGTAGGTTCATGGATCCAGGTGTCGAGGGAAACCAGGGTTGCTACCTATACGTAATAGATAAGACACTCGCTGATGAGAGAATCAGAAGTCTCCGAAACCGGCGCTCGTGTGTAAAAAGTTACGTTAGATATTAGGTCTGTCTATCCCGTACGGGAGATACCGTGATATTTTAAAAATAACATTGAGATTATACACAGTTGGTATTTTATGGAGCAACAAAACTATATATAATAAATTCTGAGTAGCACTCCGCAGTTCACATTACACGGTATTTTAATGTTCCGCGACCTTCAAATCACAGAATAGAGGTGAGCAGCCGATAGAATTACAAGGAACATGATCGTCGTTATTGAATCCCATCTCAAATTATATCAAATCCAATGCTATACGATTGTACAAATTTCGTACAATATAATACCTTGTACCTCAAAGCTATAATCATTTACGGGCTCCGACAAATTGCGTACGAAATTTCAAGCTAAGTAATGGATGAATGGCCGCCGAGGGTCGTACGCATTTTCTTATTTCTGAGTTGTTTTTGATAGTATTTGTTGGATACTAAGATTATGTAAAAGTATCTTGGACAGTTCATGCTGTCAATATATTCGTTCTCATCATTTTCATCAAGGTCAAGGCCATATTCTGCCACGCTGACCAAACACGGATTAGCAAATTTCACAATCTTCTAAAGTGTTCTAAGTGTATATTCTATTGTTTGTGTTGTGTGTATAAGTGTTCTAAGTATACAGTTCTAAGTGTATAAGTTACGGAAAATGATGTTTAAATATAAAAACGCATATTTTTACAGAGTCGTGTAAAGGTTTTGAACTCACGACCCCGATGTGAGCGGTTAAATTCTGAACCAGCAAGCTATCACTGCTAACATGTTGGCCAATAACTCGATCAATCTGCAGCGGAGCGGCGGACGTGCTACGCTTCAGGTCAAATTCCGTCAATATTATGTTAGAAAACAAGTCAGTGAGTTGACTCTATAAATGACTTTTATAGACAATTATTATCAACTGTTATATTTACACCTACAATAATTATACTAGTGAATGTGACTACATTATGACGTATGACTATACCTACTCCAAGAAAAGAAGGGACGTAAATGTGATTAGTGCACCGTGGGAGTGTATTGCACTGCTGTATCTACCTTTACAGGGATTACAGGCCTGATGTTATGTTTCTTATATGTAGTCGTCATTCTTAATATATATCTTATATATATTCTTAATATATATTGAATCCATCCTTTTTCCCTTTCATGGACAAGTTCTTCTTGTACATAATGTCCTCATGGAGAAGGACATTGAATAAATACAAGTATATAACCACGCAGAAAACGTTAACAGCAAATGAGTAAATAATGAATATGTAGATGAGTATTAGTCGTAAATAGCATAATTAAAAGTTGGACTAACGCAAACGTACAAAACAGTTAGGTTCTAGTTAGAATATTAAGTAAATTTCATTTGTAAGTTGGACCGGGTAACGAGTTTACGCTTTGTTGGATTCAGAAAAACATTTTCCTTCAAACAACTATTAATTTGTAACTTTTTCTTCCAATTTTTTTCACGAACTATGAATTTGGTTTTTTTATAAAATAGAAGATTTAAATAAAACCGACAGCAGAGAAAGGGCGATTTAAAATTTCTTTGAATCAAGAATGACAAAATAGATATACAATGCAAATTGACTCTAAAACTCAACTGTTTTGACCATATAGATCACTATACATACTAGTGACATTCGGTGCTTTCTGCCTATCTCGTAAGTGACCCAGCGTAATGATGTAATAATAATCGAATCAAATTATAGTCCCCTGAAACGGAGATAGGGTGCCCTTTGGTAGGGATTCGAATTAAGCGATGATTGCTTATTTGCTTAGGATGGCTTACTCGAAACTTTATTACTTATACCTATAACAGCTACTACGATTTGTGCCATCAAAGCGGCCTGCAGTGTCAAATCCCAAGATGGTTTCTATCAAAACAAATTTTAGTATTACTATACTATTAATTTACTATCGTTTTATTATTTTCTACATACATATAACACAGTGGTAACCCAGTGTTCACAATTACGGCTTTTGTTCCGGAGACCAGAATGTCGAATCCTTAGCGTGTACTTCATTTACATAATTCATTTTTGTTACAACCAAATTGCAGTATCGATAATTGTAAACCATATTGTAAGATCGTAAGGAAATTTGACGTGTTTGAAACTGTATTCTTTAAAGTGAAGTCTACCAAATCCCTTTTGGAGAACGAGGTACTCCAGTCCGCCCTTAAACTCTGTCACCATGAAAGCAGAACCTTGTTTAGCAGCTAAATAATAACAACTTAAATAAATATTGACAGCTTAATATCTACAAGAAAATTTTATACAAAAAGATTTAGTAGCAATTGTTAACGACGTTAAATACTGACTTTTAAATCTAAAACAGTATATTCATAGTAACTTTGAAAGCAATAGTTTGACACAACAATGTCATTTAGCATAGAGATTGGTTCCGCTCTTACGGCTTTGATTAGGTTCATAACACTGCTCGCGGTTAGTCAGTGGTTTATCTCTTGGGCTTATGTCCACTACGGTAGATACATATGTATTACTATGTCTAGCTTAACGCACTTCGCCCAACGACAAACATGTGTTCTAGGAAATTAATTGAGTACTTACCATATATGTACAAGCATTTGTCTTTCAAATGCGTTAGTACATCAAGAAACTAATCGTGAAGACAACAAAGTCATAATTTATTTGAAGTTGCCACCGTCCAAGTGTTGGTGCAACCGTAAATTGCTAGTGCATACACAAATGGTTAGTGCGACCATAAAAAGTTTTAGGGACCATAATTGGATGGTGACACCAGAAACTGTTGGTGCGACCATAAATGGTCGGTGTCACCATAAATGGTTGGCACGACCATAAATGGTTGGTGCGACCATAAACAGTTGGTGCCAATGTAAATGGCTGGAGAAACTTTAAGTACTTGGTGCTACCACAGCTAAAGTATCAGAGAGTGTTGCCTGAATATTTGTCAATTTTTGCAATAAATATATAATGTATATTGTAGTACCATCTGCTATGAAAATACCGACCATACAATGTTGCTGAAACTCATTGAAATTCATTCAGTACACATCAAATTCACAGAAGTGTAATCTGTGTAATAAATTCAACTAGATTTGCAACATTCAATCAAATTGGTAATTGGCGTACGCCATTGTAACCAATTGGGAATTATTTCAAATAATAACGCCAATAGTGTGGCTATTTTGATCATTCTGTATTAGTGACTTGCTTATCCGTCGCCCATTCGCGATTACCAATGACTAGGTCGGGAATTGAACCTAAATTTATTCATCCCAATATATAGTGAACGAATAGTCATATGATGGACTAAATAAAGCTAACAATAAATTGATCGCTTAGAGTGTCACGCATGTCTGTAAACTATAGTTATTTCCCGCACCGCTTACTCTCAATAGTAATTTTCCATTGTAAAAGATAATGTTCTATTGGTAGGAAGTCTGCAAATTGCTTTGATATTTCAAATAACAGCGATCTGAGAATAAGTGAGTCTAGTTAGACTACACATTCTTGATATTACAAATAATATTAAAGGCAAAACTCCTCAGGGGCAGAACTATATCCAGCACTGGATAAGTTGATGTTGATGATAATACAAAAAATTACGCACAGTTAATTTAACACAGGCAGTTTGTACTTTGTTAACCCATAATATCCAATTTGATTTATAAATCACACTAAGCAAACCGTTTTACTGAGAGGTTGGCGAATGCAACGACGTAAATGTCAATACGTATCAAAACTCGTGTCAAGTTATTGATGAGCGGTGACATCGGAGTGACACTGTGATGGTTGATTCGGACGGACGCGTATTGGTTATATTATTTTGTACGGAGATATTTTTACAGTTAGACTGAGCAATATAATTTTAGATTAGAAAAAGGTAAGCCTGGTTTTGTTAATTGGTTCGTTTATTTGGAGTAGAATAGATTAAAGTTCGAATCACATGTTACGTATGTATATACGTTGAAAAATAATCCTACTTACAAGGTTGAATAGTACTACTAATCCTAAATGGATTTTCATCAACTTATTGAATATTTAGAATTAATTGGATAATAGCCGATATTGGACTCTAAAATAATTGAAAACAGCGTGCGTGTAGGAAGAGTGACGAATGTGAAGATGTACATCATATCTGTGATCTCTACCTACCTCATAAGGGACCTGGCGTGATGATAGACAATCAAAAGTAATTAATGCGTACTTTTAGTAAAAATTATTTGTGAATTCTTTATTGTTATTTCAAAATGAAATACACTAACATAAAGATAAATGGTTTACAACGCACATAATTATCGTTGTGTTCTATTGGCGTTATCTTAATAAAATCTAACACAGCACCGCCGATACTTGTAAAGGATGATTGGTACGACAAGATGTCTGACGCTGATTTGTAGGAACTGCGCCACTCAGCAGCTTCAAAGGCAAATTTGGCCGAATTGGCTTTGCGAAGTGACATCGATATTATTTTCCGGTTCCAACAAAACACGATTACGTATTAATTTAGTTAGTGGAATACATTTAAATTGGCTACGGGATTTAGAGACAAATAAATTGAAACGTGATCTGACTGTAGTAATTTTAATTATTCCTACATCCACCGTGAAACGCTTAAACGATAAATGTTACACAAATTTCAAGTAGCAATGTAGCGAAGAAAAGAAAATTCTAGATTCGAAACGAAAAATTGTTTCAAATAGCTATTGTGATAATAAATATTATCTAAAAGTTTAATTTTTGTATAATAACTAAATCTAAAGAAGTCTAATTTTAATAAATAAATTTGTCCATGTATGTTTAAAAATAACAATAAAATCGCAAAAGATAAAATAATGATAAAACAAGTACATAATAAAAACGAATAATTGCTATCATTTAATGATATACAACATCGCTTTTTCATTCTTCTTCATACATTGTACTTATGAGTGAAATGAACGACCAAGCCATGTTCATTACCTGCAATGAAAACACATTAGTCTAAATTCCTTGTTATATCTGACGTGTATATTGTGCGATGTATCAGATGTCTGGAAATTAATGAGACAAAGTTCATTAGAAGCTCCATTTTGATAAATCTTTTATATTATTTCACATTCAATTTATCGAAATGTATTATGATAGAAATTATTAATGAATTTGAAATAACAAACATTTTATTTACGTGTCTGTGTTACTGGTTATCGGACCGTTGTAACCTAAAGTTATTATTGATACTCGGAGGGTACAAATAAAAATTGATATGGAATAATCACAACATAATGTTTGATGTATAATATGTATAGTCTATAGTATAATATGTATACAATTTATAGTAATTAGATTTAATTTTAATTTTTTTATTTTAATTAATTTTAGATGTAATTAAAAAAAACTAAACAATGAAGCGCACCATAGAAGTAATGGTATATTTACAAATATAAAACAAAACACAAAATTATTGGTAAACAACGCAGGATTTTGAATGTAACTAATTCCCTATCATTAGGGCTGACGTGCCGACCATCTATTTCCATCACGAAGCAAAAAGTTGCGAAGTATTATGAACAACAATTACCTTTACGAAAACAGTCAACGATATGTACGTTAAACTCGTAGATTTGATGTATGTGATGCGCTGCGACCTACAATATAACATACCGTTTTATTTTTTACTAAAAACGCAACATACGCCTGTAATCCGCATAGAGGTAGGCAGAGGAGTATAGTAACTCTCACGTTTTACCAGTTACGTTTACGTCCCACTAAGGAGTAGGTGGTGAGTATTTCCAAACACGGGGACACATCCAAACTCCGAGCTACTACCAGGATGGTTGGATTATTCTAACTTAGATGTTTTAGTTGATGTTTTAGATGTTTTAGTTGGATTATTCTAACTTAGTTGTTTTAGTTTAGTTGAAATTTCTAATAGGGGCTTGTAGTCTGCATTTATGCCTAGAGTAAGTATGACAAAAATTCCCTGTGCCGTTTTGTGATTTGGATCAATACACACTATATCATGGATATTTTCACTGTTTATTCAAATCTCTATCGGTTAAGAATCGAACCCGGAATCCTATGCGAAGCACGCTACTAGCACGGCCATTCCGACAAAAAGAATTTAAAATACAGCCAACACTACAAAGCAATAATAATGCGGATCATTATAGAAACAGTCAATTAAACATCAGTTCCATGCAAAAACATTGCTTTATAAAAATACACTACAAACAAATACAAAAGCCCTCGAAATTCCTTGACACAGTTATCAAGTACTGGAAACGCTGCAGTTGCTCAAGCGTAATTTATCTGTGTGCGCACTCGATCTCAATTTCATTGTACGTACCGGAGTATTACGATCAACACAATCTTCTTGTGTTCGCAGGACAGGCCGTACCATGTGCCGTCGTATGTTGCTGTCCCCACGTTAGCACTCTGCAGCACGGGAAGCCGGCGTTATGGCGTTAATATTAAAGACAGTGCGTGTGAAGAGTATGAATTAGCAGAAATATTATATCAGTGTTAATGTTTTACGTCAGTTAAAAAGAATGGTATGAGACTTTGGTTATAGTTCATAATGGTACGTATTGTAACAATTAATCGTTCATATTTCCTAGCCGGATGTCATTAATTAATTTCTTTCCTCTATTACTAAAAGTTCCTGTCAATATATTAGCCACACCCGATATTATATAGTTTAGTACAAACTCTGTTTTAATAGTAATATATTGACTCATATCATTTCATACAAGTGACTTACAGCATCCGACAGAAGCTGTCCATTGTAGCAACAGTGATAAATTGTAGCAATGGATATTATGGATCCCATAACATTCTTTTGATCTTCCAGTTTTCCATTGATCTGAAAATGTTAACATCATCTTTATGGAATCAATTAATTTAATGGTATTGGCAAATGACTTAAGAAGAAAATATTTTATACTACGCGGCTAGTTCTGTGTGCTACTTTCTACATGCTACGTTCTTTGTGCTACGTTCTACGTGCTACGCGCTACGTACTACGTGCTACGTTCTACGCGCTACTTGTTATGTTGATATAAGGAACAAACCATTGCAGTTACACAGTAGAAGCATATAACAGCGGAAAGAAAGAATAAATGTAAAGCAAAAATGAGTCCAAACGCATTGCTCAACTCATTCATTAAGCTGAAAAGAAAATGTAATTATAAATTTTGACTCAGCTTTAACAGTTTTAATTATACACTTTTGTAAATATTTTCGCTAATCTTACAATCATTGATTTAAATGGAAATAACGTTCTTTATATATGTATTTCAAAATGTGATTTGTCATATAACACATATTACGCCGCTATTATGTTTAAAAATAGTCATAGATATAATGATTTTATTAACATTTTAATGACCTCAAGTTTACTAAAAATAATCACGAACACAAGGTAAATTAACGTGTTCTACGTACATTATTCTGTTGTTTGGTTTACTATCGGCCGTGCAAACTATACCCATACGATAAAGCAATATCTCAACATGACATGCTCTAATCCCTAATTCCCTAATGCACAAAGACGTTAGAGTAACCAATTTCTTTTTTAAATTTATTTCTAAATTGTTAAATAGATTTATACCGGAGCTAAATTAACTTTACTCTTAAAACGTTCGCAGCGCTCGGCGCCGCGCAGCCGACCCGTGACCACAAACTGCAAAGTGTTGGGAAAGCCGCGATTGAAACCGCTGAAATAGTTTCACTACGTTCATTTATACTATAACTGCTTTAGACTATTTTTATAATACATCCAAACAATTTTAAACAGTAGTAATAAAATTATTTTGGGACATTTCCTCACAAGGCTAACTGGTCATAAATTTTATTGAAAAGAAACAGTTATTTGTTAACCAGACAACTTCTGACTATGAATAAATACTGTTGTAAATAGTTACTTACTACTACTAGTAGAAGCTACTAGTACTACTAATAGCTTCGTTATACATTTAAGATTACTAGTTTAAGGCCTAAGAAAGCTGATATGTAGGGTAGACAAATATGTATTTACTGAAACGACGTCAATGCGAAACGACTGTTACCGCATCTCAACATTTAGTATCCTAAATAAATTAATATCGTCTACTAACTTCTGCGTTAAAGATCATCGGTTGAATGGTTTATGGATTTTATTTTCATTAATTGTTTTAAGATAATAACGGATGTTATATTTTTTTGCATAAATCCAAACGATAACCAGTACTAGATAGACTAAAAGAAGAGAAAATAGTTAAATAAACGCAATCCTTAAATCTCTCCAACAATCTACTTAATTAAGATGTAAAAAAACTGCTACTTTTCACGAACTTTCTTCCCAGCAATTTGTACTTTAATTCTACTTTTAATAGAATAGAAGCAAAAGAAAATAAAATATTAAGTTTACAATACGGGAACACGACCCTGTACAGCGGGCGTATAAGCCGGCCAAATTAAAAACACTAATTTCGTATACATTGTAAATACCTCGCCACTTATCTGAAATCATATGATTATATATTTTTTAATATGGTAGGTACACATGTAAGCCAACCAGCGCAATAGTCGCATTTATTGCGCAAATATACTACATGCAATGCAATTTTCTTCCAACGTATTCCCTGACATGATGTTAGACTGAAGAAAAGCATAAAATGATTTCCCCTCCGATCTCTGATGCCCCTTGGTTCGTTGCAAATATCCATTAACTAGGTCACTGAACCGTTTGCTAATTTTGATTATGTTTAAAAACAATTACTAAAACTGACATAAAACTAGGCATTTACACACAGACTTCACGTACACACTATAGTAATTAAACTGCATTTTCTTTTAAATATAACATAAATATCTTACTTTAACAATCTGGAATGCTTCCGAACGGCTCGCTTAATTTTCACATCGATATGTACATCGTGTTTGGAACTGAAGATATCTCTAAACTCGTGCTGCAGCAACACGAATCGGACCCTGAGTTGATTCATGCACACAGTGAGCAAGAATACACTCCCGTTTATTAGATAAGTGAGGCTCAGAGCTGAAATAATATGTCACTTGCTACTTAATTTAATAATACGCGTTCGAGGTCACTAATTATTAGGTGTATGTATAAATTACGTTTCAGTCTTATATTCTGGTATCCAATATTTTGGTAAGTCTACATGCAATGATTGTCATAGTTCACGAAAATATACTGATCCAATTGATTGGTTAAAAATCTCATAAAATTTTTAAGATAATTAGATTAGAATTGTACTTTGGTACAGCTTTTCAGGTTGTTAAATTCTTGTTTTATTTTTAATACATAAATGCATACATAAAAATAATATTGGTTACATATTGAAAAGCTTGTCATATACGTAAGTAAGAAAAAAGATACATATCAAACAGAAAATAAATACCCCAACTTACTGATAATATAAAGAGCAGCATATATTATTAGATACAATAAGAAATTATTCCTATATTCGAAAGGAGCCAGCAATCTGAATGGCAAAATGTATTCAGGGTCCACTTTGAGAATAAACTTCTTTATTATTACCGTAGTGATTGGCAGAAGCATGTAGAAATTCACGAAACCTGTTACGCATATAAAATATACTGAAACCAAAAAAAACGATTATTATATTTGGATGTTTAAAATTGTCTGACTGCCTCGTTTATCGTATTGGTTGCAACGTGACTACCGATCTGGAGGTCCTGGGTTCAAATCCCGGATCGATTACTACTGGATTTTTCTAATTTACATTTTTAAGTAATGGTTTGGAGTCTGGATTTGTACCGGTGTACGGCAATAGGATCACCATCCATTCCATAGTGAATACGTACGTTTCCATAGTACGTGAAATAGTACAAGATTTCAGTGAAACATAATTTAAATTTATTAATTGCTGTTTATAAATTCTGCAAGTGAAATTTTAAATGATCTACTACGGTTTTGCTAAAGTGGAAATTATGGTGAAGTATATATTACCGTAATGGAAACGGTCGAGTGATTTAATTTTCTTTTCCTTCAAGGCAACAAGATCTGACGATAAGTTTCCATCGTCACGCCACTCTTCGCCGAGATTCGATACGAAACTTTTAATTTTCTCTTTGCTGTGTAAAAAATGAACATAGAGGAATAAGCCTGCAAAAAACACATTTTCGCTTAATATTAACATCTTATCTTCGAATTGATAATTAAAATATTACTTTCTTTTCCATATAAGTACAAAAAAAACATAACCGTACACAAAAAAGGATACTAGCAGTAATTTATTATGCAGGTATCCCCCCACCGGAATCGAACCCGAGACCTTTTACACCGTAAACCGATACGACCATCTGGTGTTAGATATAATACATATATATACAAAAGCATTTTTTTCTTATTAAAGAAATATTTTAAAAGTAGTAATAAAATATCTACTAATATTATTATGAATCCGATGAATACAGGACATTCTTATAATATGAGCTACTTGATTGAATGTGTCATTCGTATTTCTGTTCCCATCTTTACATTCGTGCTTCTATTATCTTTATACTTATTTTTATTTACAACATTTATATTGTAATCAAGCTACTCCTCTCCAATTCCTAGAGGTGTTCTGTCATCGCCCACGTCAACAGCCCTGTTATAATTCTGCTGTTGGACACAGGTTTCCTCTCAGAGCGAGACGGATTCGGGCCATAGTTTGCCACGCTGTACAAGCGCTATTTACTCGATAGAAACATATCTGTATTATTTTTTATATCTAATATTGTAGAACATAATAGGAAAAACAAATAAGAAATTCCCATACATAATGTAAGACAATGAAAATAGACTAACGCATATTCGTACATACATCTGTACATGTGACGTACCTTCAACAGCCTCATACGCGTAAGATAAATCAATGATCACGTCTAATAAATCTCGCCCGCTGGCGGCCGCGTTCGCGAGGAAAGACCAGCTGCCAACCGTTACCGCCACGTGAAGGAGGAACATCAATATATAGAAACGTATTGTTCTCAAAAACGTCGAACCATCGTCCAGTAGATCCAATCCACTGAATTTAAAATAGATGAGAATAGTCTGAAATGGTTTGAGGTAATCCGAGTCAAGATTTTGTACGTGTGAACCATCCACGGTTTCGTCCATCGTGGTGTCTATGGTGGTGACGGTCAGAATCACCTGAATGTAATGCCAAACTAAACAAAGTTGGTTATTAGTTTCTCATAGCCGTAAAGCTACGAAAATACAGAGTAGGAAACGATAAAACTTAATTTAAAGAGGTTTCGTTTGTTACCTGTGTACACACAAATAGATTTAATTGTATCGTTGCCTTAAGCACATTTGTCTCCACGTCGTCCCACCGCAATGGATTGAGGGTTTGATTTCCGGCCGAGAGTATGTATGGCTACAGCTGTCTATCCGTCTTGTCTTACTACATATTTCTATTTCTAAATTTATAGCTCATGGCTTCGGAAGAAAAAATTCGTTTTATTCAATTTATTATTAACAATCTGATATTTGTGCAAAACATTATAATAATCTTATTTCCATAATTATGTAACATAAATAAAAAATTAAGGCACGTAGATATTAAAACTAATAAATACACCACTAATAAAAAAATGTTATTAAAACACTGATTTAACGTATACAAAATATAAGTACATATGTATGAAACAGACTTACAAGAAGTAGGATTTTCTAACTTCTTTTTTTCTATACCTATGTATATTTATTGACTATTGAGCGCTCTTATATTGCTGACCACTACGAACACAGCAACATATTTCCCGTGATAACTCAAACTGCGTTAAAAATACCGCATCCATATATCTTACATCATGATTTAGCTACAGTAATGAAAGCGTACAGAACTATAATTTCATGATAACAGTTATAAAGAAATTTTTTATTCGCAATTGCAAATATTGAGCACACACGTAGAATTACTGACGCGGTCACATAACATTATGAAGCTGAAGCAAAACATTCAATTACGAAAACAGTACGCACTTATAAATAATAATATACATAGTTTAGATTTACTCAGTTAGTAACATAAGAAGTAAGTAACATTGAAGCCTGTAATCCCCGAAGAGGTAGGCAGAGAAATGTAGTACGATCCCACGTTTCACCATTTACGTTTAAGTCCCAATATGGAATAGGTCACCACCTATTGCCATACACCGGGCACATTTACAGACTCCGAATACTAGAAAATTTAAATAAGAAAAATCCAGTAGTACCGGGGATTTGAAACTAGGACCTCCCGATCGGCAGTCGCGCTTGCAACCAACACGACCAACGAGTTAGTCATAATAAAATGTGATGAAATAAAGTTTGTACTAAAGCACAACTTATGTATATCTTCTTTAATCTGAAGATTTGATATGATAAAAAAATACTTAATTACAAAGTAGGAACAATGATTTACATGAAATTTGAGCCGAGAGTTTCTTCGCCTGGTCGCAAAGAAAACTTTAATGGAAGTGATAAATTTTAACTATCTCACAACTTTAAAAAAGCGCATTCTTATTATCACTTAACAAACTAAAGTTTGTGTTTTGAACTGGGTTACGGTACTACTAACTGTACTATAATCATTATAATATATCATCACATCAAGTCCCTCTTGGGCCACGCAGAGAGCATAGAGTGACAAATATGTGTAACCTTACAGATCTATCATTATCGTTTTTAACAGCTAAAGATTTCATTTGGTTGAAATTTGTTTTTATGGCATGTAAAGGAACATTGCTAATATATACAACCAAAAAATGTGGTACAGCTTTAGTTTTCTATATTGTATGTCTGTTATAATTCCTTGGAAAATGATTTTTTTTCGGAACCTTAAATAGTAATAATTTAACACCACAATGAAGTTATATTTTAAAGGGCAGGTTAACTTAATTTACTACATACATATACATACTTCCCGCTTTAAGCTGATAGAACGTACGGTCACTTAAGATCACATAATTATAGTTCATTTCCCGCAGGGACTAATTGGAAAACCTCATATATGTATCGCTACAATATATTACGACTAAACAAAACTTTTAAGCTGTAATGTCGAATAGTTATACAGCTTCTACAAAAAATCAGCCTTTTTGTTCAGCCCGACATTTTGTGTTCAGGAAATGGTCCAGGACTTATTTTTGCAAAATTATGTGTTTTACAATTTAATATAACTTCTTATGATAGTGAAAGACAATTGTAACGAAACCTACCCAACTTAACGTTGTCCATTTTCTTTTCAGGGCGTGTGAAGCCTGCCAGCCGCCACGTGGGTACAGGGACGGATCATGTCCTTAAACCCTTTGCGAGAAAATTTGTGTCCAACAGTGGAACTATTAAAGGTTTTTCGATGACGATCATTGACCCTGGAATACTTGCGGATTATATTTAAGTAATACTAAATATTGTTGAAATAATATACATAGTATTCATATTAATATTGTTTAATGTTTATCCATTTCCGAACTGCTAACCCGCTGTACATATTTTGTTGTAGACATAAATGTGGCTATTTTCACACAGGGCACTTTTTTTTTTTTTTTTTTTTTTTTTTTTTTTTTTTTTTTAGCCTTCCAACCGAGCATATTAAGTAATTTGTTTCGGGAGGGCGT
>DWTO01001370.1:0-16461 GCA_018244755.1 Jemadia pseudognetus
CAGAGGAGTATAGTACACTGCTACGTTTCGCTAGTTGCGTTTTCGTCCTACACGGACTATGGGGTGACTCTATTGCCATATATGTACATATATTACGTGCACAATTCCAAAATACTGTTATTACTCACAATTACTATTATTACGAGTGGCTTTGTATTACCCTACGAGAGCAGAAGGGTTGTTTCAGGGTTAAGCAAAATGGCAACAGACTTTCTCTACAATGGCATAGTTTCTATAGTGGCAAAGAGGACCACCCGCAGCTTAATTTGCCACGTCAGTGGCTACCTATGAGCTCCAAGTGACGTGGGAACTACCGGAGTATGCCAACCCTTCGAAATATGAACTGGAGCACAATGGACGGTATTAAGTACCTCCATTTCCTGTTGTCCTGCTTTAATAATGAACGATCGACAAATTCTTATCCGCGAATGGCAATTTCTTTTAATGCCTACGAGCTCAATGTTCAGCGAACCTTGATTCAAGTTTTAACGGACAGTTTATAGTTTATTGAAATTTTATCCCCGATATTGCGTTATGAAAGTTAATACTAAAGAAGAGTCGTGCAAAATATTTATAGATTTTAAAATTTATGTTAAACGTATACGAGTAGGTAGGTTAAGGGATTTCTTGTTTAAAAGTATCATAAATTAATTAAAGCTAGTCGTTATTTAATTTAATATTAAGGTTATCCCTAAATAAGTTCCTGTATCAGACTTATTTTTAGCCAATATTTGAGTCTATAATCGAAGTGAATTACCCTACCGAAACTTAATAATATGAATATGCAAAGATAAATTAGTAAATTAAGAGACATTCTTCGATCTTTTTCTACAAGACCACGCAACCAAGTCAATAAATACGAATAAAACTTGACATTGAATACGGAATTACGAAATCAGACTTACCAACGAATCCATCTTTAATGAACAGATCGCGGCCTTTCTCTGACAACTCTCCTTTTCACGATAAGATCTATCCGAGTTTACGCAACAACCAGAAACACGTTGTATTGGCGTCGTGATAAATCAATCAAATTATAACTTCTGCGGCCATTTTGCAATTGAATCTCTATGGCAGTCTTGAACCCACAAAGAGACAATCGGAAAACATTTACAAACGGTGATATTTCATAAGGTTTCACATCGTAAGGGCCGTTACACACGAGCGACAATATATTACAACAAGGTATATGACGATAAATGTAACGTAAATGTCTCACGCCTGTAATCATCGAAGAGGTAGGCAGAAGAGGATAGTACACTCCCACGTTTCATCAATTACGTTTCCGTAATGCAATTAGTGATTGCCATACACCTGACACAAATTCAAATTCTGAGACACTACTAGAAATTTCAAGCTACAAAAATTCAATAGTACCCGAACCGCGATTCGAAACCAGGAAATCTGGATCGGCATCCGCACTTGTAACTACACGACTAACGTGGGAGCCAACGAGCATATAATGATATATTAGAATACCCCAATGGTACCAGGCCAGGGGATCGAACACAGGACCGTTCAGTTATCGTGGTTACAACCACTACATCGACGAAGTAGATATGTAGGAGGCTATAATGTAACATTATGCATATAACAATATTAGAATATACAATATTATATGACCTGGTTGATGGGGAAGTCAGAAGTCTTCGAAACCGGCGCGCATACAAATATGAAGAGAGTGATAAATGTGGAAGAGGCGCGGCACGTCTGTAAGGATAAAGATATTTAGCACTCGGTGCTCTCTGCCTACCCCGTAAGGGACATGGTGTGAAGATATGCAGATATATATGTATGTATCTACAATATTATAGTACAACATATGGATATATATTATAGCTCCGTGTGTAATGACTTTAAAAACCATTCGACTTATGGAGTTCTAAGCACAGTAGCGATTTATCTCTAAGCGTCTAGTCAATGTGTAGATCAGATAAACTCACAATACGGTCCAGTCGCGTATTGAGGTGTCGTTTTACAATGTTGCCAAAACACGCGGACGCTTGCTCGATACCATCGGGGCTGTCGAGCCTGCAACAATTACGAGCATTGATCGCACTGGATGTAACTATCGTCCATTCACCGCAACAGTTTAAGGAAGATGACAACTGAAAGCTTACGAAATGATTATTTTTGTTATTTATTGCCTATATTGTGTGATTTACCAAGATCGATTGCTTCTTTCGTTTTATTTATTATTGTAACTGATAAGCTACGAATGTAATTATTGTACCAAAGTTTCAGCTAAGTAATATTATTTTAAATTATTCTGTTACTCGTAGTTATACTTAAGTGAAAAAAAATATCGATTTATATATCCATTTTTGTTCAGAGGTTTGTTTAATAAAGATATTACATAACTTTTTCGGAGATTTTATCATCATTAACCGATGTATCGTTAACTGTTGGTGATTTGTATTCTCTCAATACGAAACCACTTAAGGATTTATTCTATCACACTGGTCATATTCCCAATGACAACTTTAACAGAAAAAACAATTTTCAGGACAACTTATGTACGAATTGGTTTATGGCGATGTTTTCTTTCAACGAAGTATCGATTTAATGCCTCTATTAACTGTCAATCTGCCTCGTTGGTCGTGTTGGTCGCAAGCGAGAATGCCGATCGAGAGGTCCTGGGTCGAATCGCAGGTCGAACAGTATTGGATTTTTCTTTTTTAAATTTTGTCTTGTAATTTAAGTCTGAATTGTGCCCGATGTACGGCAATAGCCTCACCACTTATTCCATAGTGGGAAGTGAACGGAACTGGTGAAACGTGGGCGTGTAATACACTCCTCTGCCTACCTATTCGGGGATTACAGGCGTGATGTTACGTATTCTATTAACTGTCAATAAAACTAACCATCTGTGTCGATACGATCAATCATACCAACAAATTGGGTTTATAAACGGACTATTCATTTTTCTTGTCACACACAAATCTACTATAAAGAAAACACATTAGCAACACGCTTAGACCATTCATCAATGTCAAGGCGAAATCGATAAGTGCGAAAAATTAAATACTTTACAATTAACACAGGACATGTGTGCGTTCACTTTGCTAACGATCACGAGCGAGCGTTCACATACTATACTCTATAGTGAACGCTCTGTGCGTTCACTTCAGTAACGATTATTAGGGAGTATTCACAGTTCACACGCACGATCGACGGGACCCCCGCTGTATTTGTGCAAGTGACAAATGGAAATTATATTCGTCACAGCGGCATTTTAACGGCCACGTTCTTATGATAACACAAAGGTACATGACATACATTATTAAAAACTGTTCCAGGATTGTGTGTTGATGTAGATGGCGCGTTTGATGAAATAAAGCTTAATACATTTGCCTCCCAAGGCAAAAGCTGGTTCCTGCAAGAGAACATCAAGTATTAACGAAACGGCATTTACTAAGTGTTAGTGAAAAAATAGTATTGATTAAGTATTACTGTTTTAGAACTGCACACTACGTAAGTGTTAAGGGCGTTGTAACGCGTCAATTAGACCTTGGCCCGCTGCTTAATTCAATACCTGTAATACGTATTGTATACGTTTGGAATATGTGCTATGCTGAAATTTTTAACTTAAACTTTGTCATCTAGGTATACAGATACCTGTTCACGCATTATACTCATATATGTTTTATTATTTAGTTATATATCTACTCGTAGTCTCTTACATAGTAGGCGGACACCAAATTGAAATGTACAAGCCTATAACGAAAACTTTTTATTTTATAATTAGCTCAAGTACTTTATAATATGGGACTTTAAAGTCAGGTCACAGCCGAATAGAACAGCAGTAGCAGTAGAAAGCGAAAAATATAAAAAAATAGTTTATATTAAGAACTACGCTAATTTGTTACCACCAGAAGCAATATGAAATATTTTGTAAAAGTATTGAATGTTAAATTAATATAGATATGTACGAAAACTCAATGCCAATATTAATTGACAATATCGACACCCGGTACAATTAAAACATTTCGTTCAACGAATCTCCATTTTGTTTTCGACCCTTTTCATTGTCACCTCCCAAAATGAGAGGGTTAAGGTCAAAGGATTTCAAAGCTGCCCAACTGCAGTATAGCAGACTTCACACGAAGGCGTGTGTTGTCTGCTATACTGCAGTTGGGAAAATTGGGGAAAAAATTGTTTTCTAAGGAGAAAACGTTATTTTTTCACAACCATAACGTGTGCGCGCGGTTTCCTCGCGATGTTTTCTTTCACCGTTCTAGCAAGTGATGTTTAATTTGAAAACCACTTTTTGTAAAGAGGTGCACGTCACAATTTGAGCCCTGGCTGTCCGAATGAGAGGTCTTTTTAAACGACCAGGCTGTCAATGCTTATCCACATTTATTACAAACAACTTATTAGCCGAAACATTTTGCTACTTACACGTGAAAACGGAAAATGATTAATTGAAAAGCGTCATTAACGTATCGCGCAAAAACATCGAAGATTTCCTGGAAATAGAATTAATGAGTGGGAAATTGTCGGTCCCGTGTCGGCTATTTCGCCGACCAGTGAATCGTGAAGTCTGTCAAGTTACAAAGACTTACTTACATCTATTTATGTATTGGAAATGTAAATTGCACGTAAGTAGGACGTTTTTATGTTTCACTGCAGTGTTTATGAATAGATTGGAAAGAAAAATGTTTTTTTTTATTTACTTATTGTGAATAATAATATATCTCTAGTGGTGTTACAAAAATAATCTTAACTCTTTTACTTACAGACGCATTAAGAGTCACAAAAAATAACAAGCACTTTACGTCCAACATGTCTTAAAACATTTGTCATTCTAAATGTGATTTAAAAAAAATATCATTTATTGTGTAATGAGTGGTAAATGTGGAAGCAACATCTTAAGTATATAAGGATAGAGGTATTTAGTAATCTGTGCTCTCTGCTTACCCGTAAAGCATAAACTATCGACATAATAATAAACAATTAATTTCATTAAATCAGTGCCTGATAAAATTTACTAATGAATATTGAATATTACCTAAACAAATAACGAAGTTCATTTGACCGAAGCAAAGACTACATCAACGCAATGTTCCAACAGATAATATATTCATACTATTGTAGGTAATTGGATCAATTACACACATACCTACATACACGCACACACACAATTGCAACATAACAACACAACCGCAATCAAGTTACGTTCATTTGAGTTGCTAATGCTACATTAGACAATATGGACATACTTGTGTTATGATATAATTGAAAAGTGTGTAAATTATTTAATATGTATTAGGCAAGTCTAATTTGAGGGTCCGTTATACAGATATCATGATTAGATTATCCAGATAGATTGATTTATGAAATGTTCGCTTGTCTTTAGAATTACAGACAAATATTGTAACAAAGATCCACGTTATGTTCATATTAACGATCTATGGCATTTTTAAAGACATTTTGTAATCATTATTATCATTACTAGCCTGTGCCGGTCTACTGGCCATAAGCTTCGTCTTATAACTACCCTCGTCTGATTTATAAACAAATATCTGCTATTTATTTGAAAATCGATTTTTTTTTCAATCGATTATTTTGTTGTGATAAGACTCTATAGCCGGCATGCGTGTATGAATAGAGTGGTGTAAAAGAAGCGCGTCAAATCTCTCTACCTACCCCATTATAGAACTGGCGTGACAATATAATAATAACGCTAAAATCGTCTAATAAAATACCAAACACTACTTTTTCTCAAAGCATTCCCATTTAATGAACAAGCTTAACTCTACCTACCGTGTCTTATGACACTGCTACTGATATACGAACTCTACACTTATCGTGTATTACGAGTACATTCTTGTAGATATAATGCAGTGCGGCACGGTAGAGTCGTGCTTCGAACCACGCGTCTATTTACTGTCGTGGATTATTCATCCGTAATAAACGTTATATTACACGAACAATTAAAACATTACACGTTTAGCAAGGACAGGCGTTTACGAGTTGCTTGTCATAATTTTAGTACTATGGGAAAATGATATAAAATATCATTCGGTACGTGAGTCATCAGTGGTGTAGAGGATGTGACATATTGAGAATAATATACCGAATTATGCAATGAACAATGCGTTACATGTCCAAAGGTTGAACGTGTTTAAATTAACCCAAAAGCTCTAGAGGTGATCTTAATGTATTGCATTAAAATTGAGACCTATTTGTATTTGAACCTTGGAATAGTTAATAGAGAAAAAAATTCCTATATTCAAACGGCTTTAAATATCTACTCTATGTAATACTTTAAAAGAACTGGCCGTATTTCATTTATTTTAAACCAATCTAATGTAATTTTATACAACGAACATGTTTAATATAATTCCTTAGCGTGCAATGTTATCGTCACTCTAGTTGTCAGTGTAGTTAGGTTATATTAATGTAATTCCTTATTATGTAATATTTAATGTGATTCCTTAGCGTGTAATGTTAATGTAATTCCTTAGAGTTTGCTTTGAGAAAAGCGTCTATTAAACTCGGATGTGACCGTGGTGGGTCCGGCAACGAGATTTCACAGTTGTCACAGGACCAATTGACAGCACAGGCGTGGTGGGGAGACAAAGACGCGGTCCTATTATACCAGCGTCTATTATCCATTAATGCGGCTCTGGTTACGGGTTACCGCTCATAATAGGACGTCTTTAAGATGGATTGATTTGGATTAGAAATTCCGAGCGCGTTAGGGTTGTATAAAAAGTGCATTAAAAGAAAGTAAATTAATTTATTATGTTGAAAGTGCTATGTCCGTCATACGAGTACTTTGGTGTGAAACTTTTAATGATAAAAATAAACTTTTATTTATTGGATATAAATTTAAAGATCATCACCATCAGCCTATTGCAGGCCACTGTTGGTCATTTGAGGGGTTATGCCCATAATCCCCACATTGGGCAATTGGGTTGGGATCGCAGCGCATAGCCTCTCGCAATGTCTCCGCTGCTACCCATAAGCGACCAGAGTATGTAGCTGTGGCTAGGTAGACAGCACCACAGAGCGATTTAATAATTGAATTATATAAACATACTTCGTTAAATTTTGCTTAAATCATTCAATTAAATTCTTTATATTAAGGTATTTATTATTGGTAATAATGGATGCGTTTGCTAATAAAGTGACCGTTGCGTAGCAATTTTTTATTGAAATAAGACAATACTGGACGAAATAATCTTTGTGCGGACAACTCAACCCTATGTCCGTCTACTATAAAGGGGAGGTCGAACCCGTTGCTTGAATTCTTGCTATAACGTAGTCGTGGTTAATGGTGTGTATTGAAGGGATTTCGTGTCCTCGTCTACATGTCCCTATGTGGAGCGAGTCACGTACACAATATTGAATATTATAAAAGATTTTTATTCCGAAATGACCTTACGGTAAATCTGTTTATTTCTCGAAATATTAACAGATATTCTCACAGGATTGATTGCTGCGTTAGCATTTTTCTGGCCTTCCTTGCTATAGTAGTTCTATAAATATTTCATTACACAAATCGAATAAAATACTTTATCAGAAATAATAAACCATAAAACCACGCCAGTAATAAAAAAAGAAGTAAGCCCAGATTCCGAGCCACTACTAGAAAATCTAAGTTAGAAAAATCCAGTAGTACACTACACTAGATTTGAACCCAGGACCTCTCCATCGGCAGTCCGCTTGCAACCAACACGACCAACGAGGCAGTCACAAGAAATAACGTTTTATTCATTTAGTCAAGCGATTCATTTCGATTTATTAAACTGTTTTTTAATATAAGTATTCATTTAACAAATCAAGCGTAGCCGTACATTCGTTTCTCAAAGCACGAACTAACTAATGACGTACGATGACCAACAACATGTACTAATTACGTCGTATATGTTAGTTATATTTTAAACAAGTTTGTATCGCAATTAGCAGGTGGACTGGGTGTGCTATATACGAGTATGTACCGACAATATTGTATAATCGTTTGCTTCATTGCTAACTCGGACAGTACCAATGTACATAGAATTTAATACAATATGCGACGTTATATTCATATGTTTGTACATAAAATATATTATTATCGTCAGGCTAAAACCTCCATTGTCTAGGTAGAGACAGAGTAGAGAAAAGACGTGGTTACAGACCCGACGCTCACAGAAAAACTTTAAAATAATTAAATTGTTAGGGAAATATAGAATAATTATAATAACTTCGAAACAAAGATAATTAAATTAAGCGATACGTGAATTTTCTATTTACTTTTGTAATTGAATAAATGTAGATATTAATTCAATTTTCACATTAACATCTTCCATCGGATATTTATTTGCAGACACTCAACCGAGTAAATATTGTCGTATACGTCTTAAGCACGACGTAATTGTAGAGAATTCAAATGGTACGAATACCGCATTGAACCAACGACCAAATAGAGTTTACGTGTGTTGAATGAATTTAATCGTAAGACAACATAATAATTATACCAATTATAGCTCCTATTTGTTAAACAAATCCATCCGTTCTAACATCGGATAGAGGCCCGTATTTACAAGCGAGCAATGTCGTTACTAATGAATGCTATAACGATTTTGAATTTAATGCAATTAATTAGTACGCAAGCTATTTCGCGACTATGAATACGGGCGTACGAGTCGTGATTGGATAATACTTTGAATATTCAATATGCAAAACATGAACACATTATGGATGAAATAATAATATATGAGACTTTTCACATCAATATATCTTGTGTTACCATTTTGAATGTACATAGGTTTTACAAGCTCTAACCTCCATGGCGGGGCGGAGTAACAATACATTCCTCGACCCTGTGCTGGGATACAGGGTGTCGTAAGAGACGACTAAACCCGACGCTGACAGATCGCAGCATGCAGCATCACAGCTAAATGCTCTGCCCACTTATGGACAACCGCGTAGGTGGTGCGAGAAGCCGCGTTCCCAGCGTTGAGGTTATGGGCATAACCTCTCAAGAAAGCCTATGTATATATGTAAGGACTGCAATAGGCTGATGATGATGAAGTTGATAATTTAACATCAAATAGTCTGCACGCAAATGTAGATCATCGGTCACATGAAAATAGCGTCCATTTATAATTAAAGAAATAAAAACGCGTATTTTCCAAGTAAAAAAAATGTCTAGAAATAGAAATTATTAGAAATAAGGATTAACGAAACAATGCCCTTAAAATAGTCCCGAAGTAGTTACAAAAAAAATCGATAGTTTTTTACGAATGCTTTAAGTTAATAAGGTATTCATCTGACATAGGATGGTTAGGAAAAAGTTGCAAACCAAAACAAGAAAAAAATGAACGTTTGATCCGTAAAAAAACCTGTGAAGCAAATTATCTCCTATAGATACACTTAATCCCAATTCAAGTTCGCGTCCATAGTAGAAGAACATCCGAACAGTCATAGATAATGCATTTTTCATCCCTTGTCCAAAGACACCACCCTTCGAAATGCACAAAGACATAGATACGGGCACAATGTAAACACGTAGCACAAGGCGGTGTCATTAAAACGACACATTGGTAAAAAAATCAAATTTAAAGTGTGTATGAATGTGTATGTATGTATGTACGTACACGGGGACATTTTAACAAAGAAACCCCTATTATTAAAAACGTTCGTCGTGGGAACTAAGTCGAATTGGTGGTACATTTGCATTCATATTTCTATTCTAATATTCTCTCTGCGGGTACTTAAGGTTGGTTGTACAGGCACCTAGTAAATTAATGCGAGAATAATAATTATCATTGTTTCACGTTATTGACACTTCTTTACAAATTGGCAACGCGAAACGTGTTTATTTAAATTCCAAGAGTGAAGCCTCCCCCAAAGACTGCTATCGCGCCCTGTCTTCAGTTTATCCCATCGAAATTTTGCCTGCAGTCAATTAAATGTAACTGTGTGTGTGTGACTTTTAAGGAAAAATCCATGCCTAAATACCCTCCAACCATCTATAAGACTTGTTTGTGTGTGTGCTCTTATAATTCTGAAAGAAAACCAGAGTCCACTAACAGATAAAGCGATCAAAAGATGATCAAATCATACATAGTTTCATAAAATCAATTAAATAACAAAATAACTAACAATATTCAGAACATCAACCAATTAAACACTCAGTTTAGCTCTAATTTAAACATTAAGATCAGAGTATGCAATAAACTATAAAGTTAATTATATTATAACGCTAATGTAGAACATTCCCAAGCAATACTAAACTTTATATTTGTTCAACATAGAGTTTTATTTCCCTCGGGCCGTGATCATAATTTATATGCACACCACATTAGCCCATGTTTATGTATGAACACAACAAATTCGTGTTTTTCGTATTATCAGCAGAGACATTTCGTAAGTCAACTGCGTTTAACGAAGCACGAAAATTTATGGAAATTGCACGCGACCACTGTGTATTCTATTTGTAATACAACGCTATGCATTTGTACACACACGTACACGCGAGATAATTACAAAAGTATTCATATGAAGCAATAAAAATTGTATCTTCACGACTGACATTGCATTGTGCAACCCGTGATGCAATCCGCTCGCTTAGCGCGGCGGTACGAGCAGGAAGGCCTCGAGTGAGGCCTATGTCCAGCAGTGAACATAGACAGGCTGATGATTATGATTATGTGTAAATGATGATGATGTGTAAATGATGATGATGTGTTAATGATGATGATGTGTAAATGATGATGATGATGTGTAAATGATGATGGTGATGTGTAAATGATGATGATGATGTGTAAATGATGATGGTGATGTGTAAATGATGATGGTGATGTGTAAATGATGGTGATGTATAAATACGATGGTGATGTGTAAATGGTGATGATGGTGATGTGTAAATGAAAATGATGAGTAATTATAATTACAATATAAAACGCTTGTCAGTCTTCTGTCGGATTTTTATTGGAGACTGCTCCATAGAGTTCCACCTGCTCAGTTCCACCATCGGACGTCTAGACGTACGGCTAGGTACTATCAATATCTCAAAGACGTCCCTCTGAACAGGTCTGAACGAAACGGTTCGCTAAATCGTTTCTGTTACGGACTGTGAAAGCGTGGAATTCTCTGACAGCATCTATCTTTTCCAATTCGGGCACCCCGGAATTATTCCAGACAAGACTGAATAGAAACTTCCTAGGCAAATGTGGTACATCCTAGGATGAATCTCGTTTTACATCAGGTGAGATAGCAGTCAAAAAGAAGCCCGATGCTAAAAAAAGAGATCCGTTACAGGGCATGTAGAGATTTAATTATTTATCTGCACAGACCCTGTTGAGCTTCTATGAACGTCATATTACAACAAATTTATTAATACGTTATTAAAGTAAATCATATATCAGTCATACAAAAATGGAGATTAAATTTAATCATCAAAAAACTCGTATCTTTCAAGTTCGAGACACAAAGCCTTTACGAGACCGACAGACAGTATTGTGCGCGCACAATGGTAGTGCGGTAGCAGCTTTTTTATTGTTCGCGGTCCAACAGCCCTTAAAAAGAAGCCATTGAGCCCTTTCAGCGCGCATACATAAAACAAAAAGTAGCTAAACGGCTTCGAGTGTAAGAAACTGCCTCGTTGGTTGTGTTGGTTGCAAGGGCGGCTGCCGATCGGGAGGCCCTAGGTTCAAATGCCGGGTCGGGCACTATAAGGTTTGTCTAATTTCGATTTTTAGTAGTGGCTCGAAGTCTGGATTCGTGCCCGGTGCATGGCAATAGGCTCACCACCTATTCCATAGTGGGACGTAAACGTAACTATTGAAACGTGAAAGTGTTCTACACTCCTCTGCCTACCTCTTTGAGGATAACGTCCGTAAAATTACGATGTACGTATGAATGTAAGAAATTATATGCAGCACGATTAAAGATTTTTACTCAGTTAGATGTGACATATGACAGGACTTTGAATGTACACAAAGAATTAGGAATATATCTGTTATTTGTTTACGTTACAGTATAGGCTTGGTGTCTACTTCACCACGCTGCTCCAGCTGGTAGAAGCAGAACACATATGTAAATGAAAGCAAAATTATTATCATTTGTAATGCTTAGTTCACACACATCTTTCGAAACCCTAATAAACTTATATACATATTTAAATAGGGTTTAATCTTTATTAACGCAGTGTAACATTACGCTTATATTCCTAGAAGTGGTAAGTAGAGGAGTGTAGTACACCCCCACGGTTCACTAGTTACGATTACGTCTAATTAACTGTTTCAATAATCATTACTTGTTTAGTTGTGTCACCTACACCTACATTAAGATTATAATTATCACCATCAGACCATTACAGTCCACTGCTGGACATAGGCCTGAGGGGCTATGCCCACAATCTCACCATCGAGCATGATTACAAAAATATGCCTTAAGAAATTAGATATCCGAACTTACCCCAATGTGTAAGGGGGTTAAAAAATACAATCGCGGAAATTAGTTCAAGTTTTAATTACATCGCTCACGTTCTTTGAATGCTACGCACACAGCACACAATTTCCATAACAACTACACGTGTCAAGGAAAGCGAAACTTCACTTGCGGTAAATAACAGTTCGTAATTATTATTATTCATGATGCGGCGTACGATGCGCTTATGCACACTTCTATTTAATTCTCACTCTACGTACACCATAGAGTTAAAAACATACCCGCTCATAATTACGCAAGGTAGCTTCAATACTCGCACTTTCGTACTCGTAATGTGTAAAAAACATACGGGCCAATATACGTTCGCAGACGTAATACTTTCATTTTTGTAACGCGTAATTATGTCTCGTATCGTTTTCGGGGTTTTCATTCTGACTATTACCTAAGGCGTATGTTGTTTGCGATACTGGACTTGGCCAGTTAGCGATAAGGTCGCCTTTTGTACACTTTTAGATTTAAGTTTTTATTTTTCTAGAACTTTTTTATTGGTATACAATAAAGGACTCGTATATATTATGTATGTATATTACATTACATCATCATAGGTATGCGAGTAACTGTCCCTGTTACATCGTCAATGTCTTGTCTATGCATAGAGCGGTCTGCGTCGCGTCTGCAGCGCGATTGTCTGTGGTCGCTTTGTTTGACGCTGAAAAAGCTGCACTTTCCCGCCTTCATAACTAATTATGGGTTGCAACTGTATTGTTCTTTTACCACTATTTTTATGTAACCACTTTCAATTCTACGTTATCTTGTATCTGGCTGTATACAACGCTGATTGTATGGATGTACCATATAATTGTATTCAATATCCCCCATTATTTAAAATTAACTGTATTTATCAAACGTTATGGATTTAAGTATAAATATATATCAAATTATATAAGTAGGACACACGTAATTGTAGATAATACTTTTAATTAAAAGATCAATTAATTACATTCGTCCTGGATGTAAGTTTTAATTTAACCATTACAATTAAATTACAGCAAATTTTTTATTTTTTTATTGTAAACTTTAAAACTGATCAAAGAATTTTAACATTCGCAATTTATAATAAATTGTCTCAATTAACAACACATAATACAACTAAAAGTTAAATAATGTCTTACCAATAAACTTAAAATAATATTCTGTAAGATAATTTAAAAAAAAGTGATATTATGAAGCAGACAAGACCTAATGGTTGCGTCAAATTGTATTAGGAACTGGCCGCGAATAGATTGCGTTATTAGAGTTGTAATTTCAAACGGGTCCAAATAGTAGGAAATGACTCAGCTGTATTAATCATAACACCATTTCATATTGACCCCCATGTTGGGTACGAACTAAACACAATCTGTACTGTTGTTAATCTCGTTTAACGTCGCACAGATCAAGCTAAACTGGTTTATTTGTGTCTTGGATTTGTATTGGAATTCGTGCTACACCACCGCCCCATATTATCGAGTTCTTTATTAAGTCGCAATTTAGAATTAGTGCAGATATTTGGGGGGATATTAGCCTCGACTATACCAAAATGTAGAGAAAAGTCTGGTCATATTCTGGACACTGAAATACATATAAAAGAACGCATCGCGGGATGTCACTTGAAAGCCAACTTATAAACACAAGTGATTTATGAGAGCATTTATTAAGTGTGTATGTAGGTATTTGTTCTAACAATCGCCTTATGTAAAGATGTTTTGATGATATTATTATTCTTACATTACGTAATATGTAGGGTATTATAGATATTTCATTTTCGTGAACTGCCTCGTTGGTCGTGTTTTATTAGATTTTTCTAACTTAGATTGTCTAATAGTGGCTCGGAGTCTGGATATGTGCCCGGTGTAGGGCAATAGGCTCGCCACATATTCCATAGTGGGACTTAACCTAACTAGTGAAACGTGGGAATATACCTACTGGACTCTGCCTACTTCTTCGGGAATGACAGGCGTGATGTTACATTTATACATATTTCAAATAAAGAAATTGTTTGGAAAATTTTACTAATTATCCAATTAAAATAAATGCAAGATCGGTATATAAACGACACAATTAGCTTAATCGACTCATAAGGAACTTTTATAAATAGTAGGTAAAATATAACAACGTGATCTACTTATACAGGATGTTCACTGGATGCGAACATCGCATCATTTAAGCCCGACTGCGTCTCTCCCTCGGTGCAGGTCCTTGTGTGATACGTCCCTACAAAGTAATGAGCCCGTTGGATCAACTCGACACATTAACTCCGCTGGAGTGAGCATTGCGCCTTCAACATTACACGTTAATTATTGTATATTTGTATATTATGTGTATAAATGTGTACAGGTTTATGTAAAACATCTATATTGCTTACGTGAATTCACTTTCATTAATTTTACACTTGTCAGAGACTTATATTATCCAACCAGGTAGAAAATTGACTACTAGAAAATGCCATTGATCATTCAGTTCACCTTTTAATTAAATTATAGAAGTGTCACGACATGGAGTACAAATGTATAAATATAACTTAAAACGCTACATGTAACTTATGACGCTAACGTTGTACCTTATGACGCTAACGGTATAACTATTGACGCTAACGATATAACTTATGACGCTTACGGTATAACATATGGCGCAGAGTAAAAAGAATGTTTATGTAACAAATCAGTCATAAGCTTTCTCCTGTAAAAAATCTCGACCTAATTAATTATTACGGACAGTAGGAAGGTTTGATTGAGTTATCTATTATGTAGATTTCGTTTTAATTACACGCTCCAGACGCAGTACAGGGAACAGGAATCCCGAAATAACAAAAAGAAACAAGACAGTACATTGTATTAATGTAGCAGATATTATGTTTCATGTGATGGCTTCTTCAATCGGTATATTGGAGAAAACTATATATTTATCATCTCATGATAACTTCGTTTATCAGATAGTCACATATTTACAATGAAATACGTTCAACGACGTCTGAGACTAATTAATCTGTGTTTCGGGCCACGCTCCGACTAATCGTCCACTATAATACTTGATGCCCGTGAAATAACATGTCCATGATTATGCTACGCCGTAATTTAACTGATTATACATCATCAACGTAAATAAAATATAGCTCAATTTGAATAGTACAAGTCTCGGTCAGTTTGTTTCGGAACTAATTACGTAAAAGTACATGTATGTACATAATTATAGGTATCTACGTCACTTTCGAAAATTTAATCTTTTTATAAGCAGTTTCAGTTTTGTTTTATTTGAAAATGGAACTATTTAGAGTGGGTTTTGTTTTATTTGAAAATAGAACTTTTTAGCATGTTTTGTTTTATTTGAAAATAGAACTTTTTAGCATGTTTTGTTTTATTTGAAAATAGAACTTTTGAACGAGTTTTGTTTAATTGGAATGGTTAGAATAACTGACTTCGCCTGTTCGTTTGTGTTTTATGTCTCCAAATGTTTATTACTCGTATTATTTGAATCTTGCGTTTCTTTGACACGACGCCATGTTTGCTGTCAGGTTGATTGCACTGTCCGTTTGTGCCGTTTACATCTAGCGCAAACAAATTTACCTTGACGATGTTAAAATACTGTTTGCTTTAGACACTTGCTTAAGTCGTTGACAAGTTTGAAATATATGTGAAACATGGAGGTCGAAGACATAAATTTGTAAACTTTATATAACTGTACACACTTTTCATATTTTCTTACAAGTCATTTGTATGCTAGACATCTTATGAAGCGTATTCGTTGTTATTTTAAACGAATCACCTTAGTACTTGGGTACATTAGCTATCCTGTTTTACAGTTTTACAAACTTCTATTTTGAATACAGTTTTACAAACTTCTATTTTGAATACAGTTTTACAAACTTTTGTGTTGAATACAATTTTACAAACTCTACAAGTATTCAACCGAGTTCTGAACAACACAATATAAGTGGTTCAAAGTAACGAACCTGCATTACATTGGGCGATTTCTAGGATTTACGCATCATCAGACTCGAACGCACAGAGCTGGCTCTGAGGTCTGTTGTTAGTGCAA